>DWMG01003947.1:0-11383 GCA_018244855.1 Elbella merops | reverse complement strand
TGATACTTGGAAAGGAATTTGACAAAATATGTAGAAACAAAGAGGTGTGCGATTTCTTTGCTCTCAAGTGTATATACTGTATAACTGAGTGGCCTTCGTTATATGGGAAACGACATCATGTAACATCGCAACATATCCTGTTGCGGCTGTTGCCATGTTACATCACTCATATAAAAGAGCATTAGCGAATAAATACGAAGTTTAGACACTGAAAGCAGTGAAAAAGCTAAATAAAACTTCAAGTCCGAGTCGGCTGTTGAATTCCTTATAAATTGCTACTCTGAATTAGCTCCAAAAATATTTATTATAACTATATTTCAAAGAGAAAACGAACAATAGTCGTTCCAAAAATACCAACTGTTGTGAAAAACTAAGCTTTTTATAATTTCCTCCAGGAGCGAGGTATTCCTGCCGTAAACAGTACCCATATGTGGGTGCACTTCGATCGCATCTTCATCAGTTTTTTTAGGTACAGAATGAACTCTGTTTCATAATTCTGCTAAATATTGCTGTATGTATTTTTTAATATACATATTTCCTGTAACTCTGTCAAGGTTTTTGTTTGAGTCAGTGGAACTGAAGCGTGCGAGTGGAGCGTTACTTGCATTTTATTTTTTATCAGTACGAATTAAACTTCCGTTAGTTTCAAAATGTATTAATAACAAATTTTAATCTGTACAAAATTATGCCGTTCATCCAAACTGAAATCAGAGTAGATGGACTCTTCCTGTTAATTTATTTATGATACCGAAGAAGACTTCAGAGTATACAAAATTACCTTTGTTCCATATTTCATAAAGCTGAAGTAATTAGGCAATAAGGGACCTGTAGAAGACCTGGCATGATGATATGGAATTACTGATGCTGTTCTGTTTTGATCTTGACTTTATTCTAATCATCTAACTCCTTATAAGGGAACAGTATTCATAATATATTAATTATCAGGTACTTCTCCACCACATGTTAAGAACCGCGGACTTTTAAGACCAAACTTAAGTTGGAATTTCATCAAGTGTTTCAAGGATCAGAAACGATAAAGGCGTTGACTTCCTTCATACAACGCAAAAATCATTTCAAGTTGTGGTTTTCAAAAGAACGAATTGTCCGCTTGGCTCGTCTTGAGCGGTCGCGAGCGAATAGTGCGGCCTACGCCTGTGGAGGCCGCCGCCGGCATATCGCACGCGGCCGCGGCGCGGTGTGCACGTATTTTTATGAGGGGATTCACGTCTTCTGTTTCACATTATCGTAATATTTCTCGCGTAAAGTTTTTACTAATTAGTGAGTGAGAGTGTGTGACGTTTGCCCACTGTACTGGAACTGCAGTTATGTGAATTCGGGCAGTGGACTTAAAAATTTGTTGCAATTGGGTGAGTTTTACATTTTTTTTAAGTACGTGTATTTTTATTTAAATTGTTTCATAACTGCAGTATGAGGTGTAACCATATTTTTATGTAGTGAGTGTCAGTAGCTAACGGTAGAGGCAGGTATTTGTGAAATGTATTGTTTTTACTTTGTCCATGTAAAAACAATTGTCATGTTTACACTTACCTGAGCTTTTAATTAATTTTTGCTTTGTGTCTTTGGTGGCTATATGAGTGTGTAAAAATAATTTAAAAACAAAAGTACCCACCGGATATGTGAGTATATTATTGTAAATTAAAACATTCAATATTTGTTGGTGACAGAAACACACTAAGACGAGAATTCGCAAGTGCGAAATCGGCGGAAATTAATTCATATTATCTATTTTTTTTTTCTTAATTTTTAGGCTTTAGAAATATGTGACAGTAGTAGCGTTAGCCTATCCGCAACACAGTGGGTACCTACCACGAAAAATGTTGGTATACCGCACCACCTTATCTGGGTTCTATCTAAAATAGTCTCCATTTGAGACTGAGATGAATCCCGGATACATATCCCTATACTCTTATGCAGTAACCCAAGGCGCTTCTTTCTTCTATTTCTACCTCTGCCTTATATGAGGTACACTTCGAAATGAAAAAAAAATTCAAGATTGAAAAATTTGAAAACATAGTTCTTTCTTATTTGTTCTTTCTTATAATGTAATTTTGTTGGCTCGTGACAATAGGTACTTAAGATTAAGTACTAGTCTAGCAAGGGACCTGGCGTGGAGATATGTATGTACTAGTCTCGAGAATGGCCTATTGCATTCCTTCCGTTTAGTCACTGTTACTCTTCAGATTATGCTAGCAGGTCTTACATAGTTCAGTTGCTGAACATAAAAATAATGTAATTTAAAAAGGACTCCCAGCAGTGTCGATAAGTTGACTGACACGACGCGCCCTGCGCTGTTTCCCTATTCACAAGTCGTGTCAGTACGTGTACTCGTATCTATATTTATTAATTAATATAATATAATACTATATTATTTCTCCAGATTTCTCGTGAAACGTCCGAGTGTACTATACTTCTCTGCCTACCCCTTCGGGGATTACAGACACGGTGTTAGTTTTTTTACGTTTATTATTTTTCCAGATCCCTTACTGGGTAGGAAGAGGGCACCGAACCCCAAATATCTCTATTTATAGTTATACTTCTTTTCATACTTTCATTCATAGATTCATAATAATATTATTTAGACCTCTATGGGCTAATATCGATGAAAAAGAAATCATTTTTAAAGAATATTCTATAACATTCCACGTATATATATGTATATATCTTTAAGACACTGTTAGCGATTAAGAACACAATAAGCCAGTACTCGGGGCGCCTCACTGCACATAATCCACGATTATCTATTTGTTAACAAAGGACCCTGATTTTTGTTTTTGTCTCATAAGTATGGCATTTCTTCACAATGAACTTGTAAATTACTACTTTTTTGAAGGTTTAGTAAGTACCCTAGTTCTAGAAATCATTAAGAATATCGGAATTATTCCAAATATAATGAACATAGGTAGTTACTAAAAACATACAGTAATTGTGTATATTGTCCGGGTGGCTGGCACACGTTTCACCTGCTGCAGACCATAGAGAAATGCATTAGGATAACGAAATTGTTTAGGACAGCATGGTAGTGTCTCGCGCGTGCTGCACAGTGCACGTAAGGCCTTCGCCGCAGCCTTCGTGTCAGACGGCTTCGGGGTATTTAAAAATTTTCAGTTTACATTCGTCTGTCTGCACCATTTCGTATATTCTAGTGTGACAAGTCGAGGAGGGCAATTAAAAGCTTTGTCCGTTGCGGCCTAGTAAATGTAATTAATCTCGCTAAGTTCGTGACCAATATTATATTCATTGTAAGTTCTCTTGAGAGATTCTGTGAGAATCGATCGCACTGACCTCCCAACCCTATTATCTGAAGGGTCGACCTCTGTACAGACAATGGTACTGGAAGTTAATAGGCTAGTGCATTTAATATTATTATAATCAGATCGCGCGCTATCGATAAACGGTTCGATATCGCTCGAAGTAAATCGATTTACTCGTGCTTATTCAATGCTAATTTACTGTCGAATTAACAGTTTTACACAGAAATTCAATTGAATATAATTTATATAATTTGAATTTATAATGATATATTTTATACACTTAGTTTACTAAAGCAGAGAACAATTGTTATTCTTGTTTTTAATAATACAAGTATACGGCATATAAGTGAACTGTTATTGTATAAAAATACTTGGATAAGTCTGATCGTAGTAATAGTTTAATTAATTAATTTTTTTCGCTTAAACACATTTCCTAAGCATGCTAATTCTATTATTAGTCCACAAGTTCGTGCATCAATTAAATCCGCCATTAGTAGTAACGACAATATTTATCACCTATAACGTGTTAAATATTCCACAAAGTTCGGAAAATATCGCAGTAAACAGTCAAAATATTCTTTATTGATGGAGTCGTACATTCGTAATATTACGATAAGTATACGAACGGTTCTTGAGAAAGCCAAAAGGATACTTATATTATTAAGGAGCGTTGTCGTGCTCGTAGTTACAACTATCGATGTAGTAACGTACTATTGCGAGTAATTAGCGAACTTGGCGCGCTCATTAACTCATTTACTTGTTAATTTGTTAGCGAGCGTTTCATAATCGTTATGGAATCTCGTAGAATGCGAGAAATAATTAAATAATTTAAATCGCGTTTGCAGTTAATTTGCTTTAAACGGAAGCAGTAAATAATAAATGAACGTAGCAATAATTTTAAAGCAAACAAAAACATATTTAAAGTGTGAATTGTTATTAATAATGAAGTAGAAACCGTACAATATTTTTTTCAGAACCGAAAGTGTTTTTAGTTTTATTTTACTTAATAATATCACTATATTTACTTTACCCAACGTGGCGCTAAAATGTTTAAGAAAACGCCCAAAAACATACACACCTGAGATTTTTTATTCGAGTAATGTACTTACATATATAACATTAAATAAAAAAAGTTGGAAATTAGCGTAATTTACCAAATTAGTAAGATGATCTTAAATTTACCCTCAATTGACCATACACTGTCTATCCAGCGTAGATGTAGGGGCGATGTATGCTATTATTTATCGAGTCATGGTTCAGCAAGTTGAACAATGTGTAGTCGACTGCCGCGGGTAGACCCCATGCGGTAGCTGGCCGGCGACACCGCACGCCGAAACGCGGCACAGCTCCGTATAGCTTTGTTCACCTAGTACTACAATGGTAGAAAATATAAATGAAACATTATTAATAGAAATAATCGATTTCAATTAGACACTTCACATATCACTGGGTAATTAGTAACTTGCTGCTATTTATCCTAAAAGAGAATCTTACTTCTAAGCCTAACTTCTTGATCACGAAGGCTAAAGTAATTCAGGCCTTGTCTCCATGACGACTGCATATTCATTTCCTCTCTATGACAAAATGTGCAGTGCGGTCGCGTGTCGCCACTGTCGCTCCACTTCCAATTGTTGTTCCTATTTGTACAGTTTTATTTGGTGTCGTTTCTGTTATGCAATTTATTGAACTATGTACCTATTGTGTGGCGTATCGGTCGACGTAGGCGTTGCTCGATCACCGTGATGAAACGACGCAATGTACTTTGTACGGCGTATATTACTTTAGTGCATTTTGTACACAATATAGGTAACAAAACTATACAATCCAGTACATCATTGGATGTTCATAAATTGTGTACTGATACAACCACCGATTTTCTTGTGACGCCATTGTGTCCCATTAATGTCACCCAACACGAGAGAATAACGTTTTATGGACACCGAAAGCGATATGTAAATTCCTGTGATATGTCTGCGGTAAATAATTATGTTCGGGACGCCGACGTTGCGATTTATTAGGTAATCAGTGGAGCTCGCTGGTATCACCGCGTTCGCAGCGACACGTCGCCGCGGCCTCGCTTTTTGCTTCCCGCGCCGAGCTGAATATCTTCTCCTTTTGCGGCTGCTCACTTCATATAATTTAGATGAAAAAGTCAAATAAGATAAAGTAACCAACATAAACTTGTTATATCCCTATTACCCCGGTCCTGTGAACCCGGAAATTACTCACATATATGTATAATGAACGCCAGCTACGGCGCTTATATGAGTAATTACGTTTAACGACGGATTCGCTACAGAACAGTTCAGACAACCCATGCATTGTTGTTCTGACTTGAAGTTTGAAGTGTGACTAAGAATTTGTAAACCTTATTCCACAAATAAATAATTTACTTGAAGAACCGAGTTTTTAATGTAACTCTGAAGATAGAAGACTTAAGTCCCATAGATTTTAGGTAGACATAACTTCAGTCCTGTCTGATGTTAGTTGAAGCAATGTACCTACGCGTTACAGAATTAAGACTTCTACATACCTGTATAAGAGAATACATCGCCTTATTATAAAGATCCACTATTGGGAATAATATCTGGAAAGCGAGGAGATGAAACCAGAACGCTCCTTGTTCAGAAGCCAGAAGTGTCACGGAGACACTGAGAGTTGTTAAAGTGCTTTGACCATAGCCTATATACCTGGCGCTTTAATGAAGTCGTAGTAGAGAGGCGATCAGTTGTAGAGCTATAAATAAGTCATGCATTATTCATGTCTCCGACTACGTTGAAATTGTTTATTGAATGTTAGATGCCCTTTTTGTGCAATTATGGCACTCCGAGCAGCGCGGCCAGAGCTGCGGCGACGTGTACATTTAAATGTATTGAATTATTAATATGTATGTTCCGAACACAAAATGGGATCGACCCGTGTTTCATCGAGTCTCACCGTGACTGTCGCACGCCCTGCAAACTGGAAATCAAAAACATTAGTTGCCATTCGTTTATTTGCAGCGGTCAACGGTATATTGGTGCAAGTTAGGTTTTGTATCTAATCGCTTTAGTTGATTAATAATTGTTCGTAGATTGTTTTTTAAAATTGATAAATGTTAGTAAGTCATAAATAAGGTGTAAGCCCTCCGCATTCTGAGAGGAGACCTGTGTCCAAAAGTGAAACGCTGACGGTTGACGGCGATGAAGATAGAACTTAACCGAACTTATTTTTATTGTGACGATCATTAGACCACGGCTAATAATATTGTATGGACACAAAACAGAGACTGTAAGTTAGTACATAGATATATTGGCTCCGTGTGGACGCGAGCGGCGCCCTGAACGAGTTCTCCGCTCCGCTGGTACCGCGGCTAATGGCTGTTTGCTTCGCATTTATACCTAATAAGTAAGCTCGTAAAATTGTCAGCAGTCAGTCGAATGGCCTATATCGAAATACGAGCTGTTATTGCGTTAACACGGAATAGGTATTCTTTAACATTTATATATTTTGATTAATTCTATATTTGACTGGTCCTTAGATCTGGTGGTTAGTGAAACAGACAGGTGACCCGTGTGTCGTAGGTTCCCAGGGCAAATAATTGTGTAATGAGCATAAGTATTTGTTCTGTGGATGGGTGAGCAAAATCTATGTAAATATTTATTTATATGTACACTTGTATTTTATAAGCAGCCTAGTTATCATAACTAACTATCATAAACTCTCATGATACTTTGGGTTCAGGTGGCCGTATGTGGAGATGTCCCTATATATGATTATTATTATTTGTGTACGCGGGTGATTTAATCTTTCAGTCAGGGTGGTACGGAATATGATAGGATTTGGAATAGAGTTGTGGTCTCAAATCGGCGTTATGTATTAGTACTGGTCCGTGAATCAGCAACAATTTTCATCACCAAGTTCCTCCCGGAAGATAACTGGTGAAATGCTTGAGAGAGTTGTATCATGAATCACTGTGAACGTCAGCTGCGGCTCCGTGGGTGGGTTGACCAGCCGTAGTCTCCCAAGCACCTTGTAAATTTTGTTTTTGTCATTTAATTGATTTCATAAACTTGTAAAATAGTAGTATTTTATTTTACTCAAGCAAAATGCTAATCTGATCTGATTAGAGTAGGTGCTGCAGTCTTCAATAAGGTTCACGTTGCGTAATGACGACAGCCCATGACTGCCCGCGCCCTGTTTAACTTAACTCAAGACGGGTATGTTCTCCACAACATTACTTGATAATGTCCGTACTTGTAATTGGATATAGCGTCCGGTGCGCCGGCGGGGAGCGGCCGGCGCTCAAGGGAATGACATTATGTGTGACATCCACGCTAATGTGCGATCAATAGACTGACTGCTCTATCAGTGAAATGATTCAGAGTTCAATGGGGCGTGTGATTGTAGCCACGCTTGATAATCCTCAGGGGTATCGACGTAGTTGTGATGGATCACATCAACTGTCTTACTTCTAGTTGACATCGAGTGAACCTTTCCACCTTGCCACCTCTCTGTTCACTTCGCTCTTGAGAACTACGTACTTTAAGACGTTACGCGAGGAATTGTGCGCGTTAATATGGTTACGATTATTTATCAGAAGACAAAAATAAGCGAGTTCGCCTGTTGTGGACCATAATACTTGTTGGTTGCAGCTGATTTCAATTGTCGATCGTTTACTCATGATTTGACGAATCAGGACCTATTTGAAATAATTCTTGTTAAGTCGTTTACAGTAGAGTAAGATCGCTATCGATATAATCGATTAGAATAGTAGGCTATGGTTATTTTGGTTATTCCAAATTCTGAGCATGCAATTCTAAACATATTCGAAAATCTCCGTACCCTTGGTTGACATTTCTTATCGAAAGAATAACTCATTTCGTTGTTTTCACGAGCGAAAATTACAGAAAGCAATAATCATGGAGTGTTCGTGGTGTTGGTGGCTCGCAAACGATTTGTGCAGAATTAAACAAGACTGCGTGCGCTCGGACCAAAGTGCTTGACTAACATTCCAAGAATTGGATCCCTAATGGCAAATATTAATTAACTCTTCCGTGGTCTCAAGGACACTAGTGAATCCTCTTTGTTGTGGTTGTTTGTGAGTCGTAAGAACGCGCTCTAACGGCACGCTGGAGCACAAATTAATTACTTCGTCATATTTTTACTATACCTACCTCATAAATAATTACAGGCATCTATAGAAAATGTGCACCTAACGGGTTAAAATAATGAATAAAATGTATTACTTTCGTGGAATATTTCACACGAGCTTATGGATCGGAACAATGTATGTGCCGGTAGAACATTTCAAAACCATGTTGTAAAACTATGAAATTGAAATATTGGTATCAATCGGTCTCACATGTAGCAACTGGTGCTATTTCAACGTTTTATTATTCTAGTCTAAGACTCTTTAGACACAATACAAAAATGACCTACACTGTCCGACTACAAAATATTTTAACAATGATGAGCCTATTTCCTAGTTTAAATGAAAAATTCAATCTAAGGGTTCGTCTTCTACGACGTATTGAACAAATATCGACCAGCCGGCATATTCCTGGGACTGTGGGGTCACTTACCTTCAACGGGAATTGCGGCAAACTGTCATTAAGAACACAACACCTTATTATATCATAAGCAAAGACAAATGCTCCTCGGAACAGCGCACGACGGGCTGATAACGTTTAGCAAGCTGTGTGCTCTGAAGTGGGCTGTTCAAATATTGAGTGTGTACTTACTAGGGAGTAAGTGATTCGTTAGTGCGCGCAAATTATTCTAAGGAAAGTAAATATTTTAATACAAATACACACTTGTGAAAGATAGAACAAATACCTGTTAAGAAGGTACTATTTCTACGAAATCTAGGGAAGTCTTCGCTATCTTCTATGTGCCTCTCATTAAAACAAAATATGAAATTCCCGTCTTTCAGTAAGTGAGTATAGATTTTATAATAACACAGTACCTCTCATTAAGTTATTAGGTTTCATCATAAGATTTTTTGTTAAACTGAGGGACAACAATACTGCAATGTTTGAGGATGCTTATCATGAACAATCCAGGCAAAACGTGCTACGACATACTTGTGCGAACTCATATTATTCCAGTCGTATTATCTCTAAAAGAGTTTCATCTGACCGCGTACATTTGGACTATGCCGTGGTGTGTTGTGAGGCGCAACATTCAGTCTCCCAACTCGAGACTCGACTCTCGACAACACAAGTGAGCGTTGATTCACGCCTCCAGTCTACCTCAAGATATCAGGAGAATTAACGTTGATTACAGCTCCTTTGTTACGAGAGTCAGCATTATGTAGAATAGTTGTTGTTTCGGCATTATTGAATTTAATATTGACGATCTCTGTGGCGCAGTGAGTTCTTCGATTTCTGATTGGACAAAGTTTTATATTTGTAACTTTTTTCATATGTAAAGGTTCAACTTATAAAAGGCCATCCAATCCCAAATTAGGCAGTGCCTGCGCTAGTAAGCAGACAGTTGACAGACATTCATATATACCTACTCGTAATAATGATTCGTGTGTAATAGCAAAATAATGAATACTTAGTAAATACATCCTATGCTAAGACACGGTATGTGACCTATTTTTGGAATGTAACCAAATTAAATTCTTCGATATTTACGTTTTAAATCCGTGCTGCGACAGGTTGAATTGAACAAAAAACATTATTGCTTTTTTCATGTGTCAATATGTGAGTTAATAATGTGTCAATTTGGGCGGCCAATACATCTTGTAATGGTGACAAACCATTGGCGCGTGCTGTTCGACCGCGCGGATGTTTTCGATCGCAGCCAGCGGCGTCTGCTTGGTCAAGCTACACTGCGGCAGGATTGGTAACAATTAGATAAATATCAACAACTTTGCCAACCCGCGCTTGGCCAGCGTAGCAAACTGTTGCCCTTCTCATTCCAGGAGAAAGTCTGTGTCATGCAGTGGAACGTTAAATGTGTTGATCATGTATTTTGCAATGATCGCAGTAATGCTTTCTTGCCACAGTTTTATTCAATACCGGCAACTGTTGCTGCTTTTTTATTCTCAGTGTAGGAAGAACATTTAGTATCAATGACACGGAACGCCGTCGACGCAGTCGCTGACATGTTTTTTATCATACATTTAAATTGTAAAATATCTTTGCACACTGACATCGTCCTTATCCAGCCAGCAGCCAACAGCCACCTGTCGCATCCATTCTCACTAATATGGTGAGAAGCCTCACCCATTTTTGTTATAGCTGAGAAAAACAAATGTGGCTATACTTTTATTCAACATTATTACTACAGGCTATAATAATTATATGAAAGATTACATACAACAGAGATTAAATATGTACATGCACAATCTTAGATAATGTTTTATAATGTTACATAAAACCACATATTTCGCGCAGATTTATATTTTTAATTTCACAGAACAGTGTGTACATATGAACATACATACATTTAATAAATGTATGATTGCACCCTCCCGTTGTCGCTGTCATTAGTACATTTTACATTCAACTAATTAGATGTTACCTTTAGCGTTTAGTTTAATTTAGCGTTAATAATACTCTTGCTTGCTTTTGCTTGTTTTTGAAAAAAATGTCGTTGTTCCTATTATAGTCAATTATTGTTAGGCTTAGTTCCAAGGCCATTGAAGTTTGTATTTATTACAAGCGTTACTAGCAAATAATAAAAAAAATTCTGATTCGCGATGAGACTATTCAAAAAAATGTATTAGCGGCGAAAAGCACGGAGTGCGGAAACAAGCAATTTGACTGTGATGTACTCATACTCATGCGGTGTTGATTGGCATGCATAACTTTGAGCGATTGTGTCGTGTGACCTTGACGCGTGGGAAATTGTACAGGTGATGTTGATTTGAGGTGCTTGTGTTCGCGAACTCATTTGAACATCACCCGGGTTCTGTAGTTTGTTATGAATGTTAAACGATATCGTAACGAGCCCTCATCATTATAACAATGTCTGAATATTCCCTCAACAGCAGCAGTGATAGCGTAGTGGTTAAGAATTCAGCCTCTCACTCCGGAGGTTCTGGGTTCAAATCCATGGCGCGCACCTCTTTAGAAAAGTGCGTTTTAAATTTAAATATCACTTGCTAACGGTGAAGG
>DWMG01003946.1:0-11384 GCA_018244855.1 Elbella merops | reverse complement strand
AAACGTTTTTCTTTTTATTTATTATTTTTTATTTTTTTTCATCTGCCTTGAAATCAGAAGAAATCAGATCCAGCTACATTGAAAATCCTGAATCCATATCATTCGAAAAAAATAAATTCTCATGGAACGATTAAAAGTCGTGAATACAGGTTCATTCATACAGAACAAGAGCGAACGTGGGAAAAAAACTGTATTACGTTTACAAAGCGACACTTAACCGACGCTTCGCACAATTTCAAAAGGCTTCATTATCATAATTCTAACAGGAGAAAGGGAACAATACAGGCCATGGTTGCTTATAATGAAAACAATGGATCTCGACATGCGTGCGTGTATTCAACGGCGTTCGGGGTTTGGCTAACCTAACTTTTCTATTTCCAAAAATGTTCTTTCTTTTATCGGACGCTATAGAAAAAAAAAAAGAAATTTGTAATTTTTTTTATCTATGGTTACTTTTTGCTCTTTTATAATTGTAAATTTAAATTTAGAAGCCTGCGAATAAAAAAGAAATAAATTACGATATAACTAACTGTATGACGAAGTTACGAAAAGTTTTTAAATTGTTTTTGTACATTATAATAACACGAGCGGTATATCTTTGAATCGATATGATCTTTTTCAACGATCTGAATAAATCTGACATAATATTAAATAGAAAACGTAACAAATTATTATGTAAAAGTAACATAGGTCCTATAACAGTAACAATGCAATATGCATTTTTATATATATTTTTTAATTTTATAACTTTGGACAATTTCATTCTTTATCCGCCCGTTGTACCCGTCTGTGTACACACCCTAATACCCTAAGGGAAAGGACTTTTTTATTTTTTGCTATTTACATTTTATTTTGCCCAGTATGTATTAATAAACAACATTAAAAAAATATTTTAAATTTAATAAAATATTTCAACATTTAAAAAATAATTCCATGTTCTATGCCTACTGCTTATGTTATAGTGAGTAGAACGAGAGTTCTTGACATGATTATTTTTATTTCTCTTGGCTTTTCGGCGAATAGCTTGTTTGTGTTTGAAATCTTGGAGCAACTGGCAGTTCTTGAAACTCACACGTTCTCGCTGAATGGGCCGATTATGAGGATATGAAAATAAAATACCATAAACCAGACAGTGTGCTATGTTTTCAGGCACTTCTGTTAAATTTAGCCAGTACTTTTTACAACGTGTACCTAAATAATTAGACAAATATGTAGATATGAATGGATAATCCGAATATAAGTATATTTGTTCATCAAAGTAGGTAAAAGACGCTTCAGAATGTGATGTGAGCGTCCCGGAGTGGCGGCTCGAGTCTTAGTTACTTAGGAACTGTTAACTTAGCACACCTACTAAATTTACGTTTATCATTAACATAATAATAATAATAATTAATATACATATAAGATACAGTAATTAGTTTATATCAGTTAACATTACGACAACAAAGATGCCAATGATATCGATCCAAGTATAATATCAAGTTATTAATAATGCTTAGTAATAGAACGAAATAATTTTGTATTATTTTCTTCACAACGCTGGCAAAAACCCGCCGCTAGTAATTTGTAACTGCCTGCAGATGCATACATTTTCAGTTATATATGACTACGCGTGGTTCCAAAGCAAAATACACTTCGTTCTTCATTTAACTTAAGATCTAATAGAACGCTTCGACGATTATAAATGTATTGCGATTAAAATAAACGCAGTCCGCTTGGAAATGAGAACGTTTAAATTGCGAAATATCGTACTGACGGCCAGGCAATTACAGGTGGCTTAGGAAGTTAGCTGACACTTCACGCGATACGGATTTATCTGTTTCAGTCGCATTTTTATGTGAGTATTATTAATATTTATTTTCTCAATTGCAATCGTTTCGTAGTTGGTGGTGGTTTTTATATTTTTCGTGTTTTTAACATTAAAATGCTACTTTCTGTATCTGTAAAGGAAACCACTGTGATAAAATCTGCATACCTTATCTATAGTGCTTATACTACCTCATGTGGAGCCTACCAATCCGCAATTGGCCAATGTGGTAGATTGTGGCCTTAACCTTTCTAGCAATGGGTCGATAAATCGTTGATGTTGGTTTACACGTTTGTTTTTATAGTTTTGTCATGTTTTTTAACGAGGAAATAGTTCAGCTACTTTCAATGAAACAAACCATGGATAGATTAGGTAATCTGATGGCTCTGAATGAATAGAATGTTTCGTCGATTAAAACGACAGTAGATTATAGCCTAAAACTCTTTCTCTGACAAGAGAGTCATGTTTAACTTTGGACCGCTAAATTTTTTATGTACATGCTGATGGTCAATTTATTATGATGAAGAGGTAAATAAGTGAAAGAATACAAGACCGACGAGCCTGTATGAGAGAGTGATGAAAATAAAAGAAACACGTCAGCTCTGTAAAGAAATATTTGACATTTGGTGCTATATGCTTATCCCTTGAGAGACTTGGCGTGGAGGATTATATGGAGAGATGGAGATCATAGATTTCCAAAGAGACGCCTTGATTGTATCCACTATAGTTCAAAAGTAATAGAGCGTGATTGGTCGATCGTATTCGTCGAAGCGTGTGAAGTATGGTCATAAGTATTCGTAGTATTCGACCGAAGCATCAGTATGTAAAACAGACGTTTCATGTTCGAGCACAGTCGCTGGTAAGTGGCACTTACTGTGCAAGCGGCAGGCTTCACTTTATTTGCGTTGTGGAACAGCGTATGTGCCCTAAGAATTTAATCTCAGGCTGGAACGCTTGTTTGAAGTCGGGCTCGTAAGCTTATCATTATGTTAATACGCAAGTCTGAAGGTCAATGACGCTTGTATAATCAGACTAGTCCAAAGAAAATGGGCAAGATGGTGAAGATAACCTTTTGTTAACTTTTTGCCTTTTATGTTAAGTAGGAGAAATGTATAAGAAAATAATTCTATAGGTATATATACAGGAGAGTGCTGAAAATATGACATTTACCTCCATTTATTTAGTATTAGTAGTTTAGACTGACCTGTTGGTGCAATGGTTAGTAAACCTGACCCTTGTGCCGGACTCATGGGTTCCCACTCTGAATTTAATATTTGTGTACCTAATGAGCACAGGCATTTGTTCTGTAACCGTATATTATTTATTTGTATTTTATCAGGCGTCTGGTAAACGTAACACAAGCTGGCTTCATGCTTACTTTGGAATGAAATGGCTAAGAGGTGTCCCAATATGCTATTATTATGATAATATTTATGTCATTTAAACTGAAACATACAGCTCCTCACGGCGCATGTTCTTGATGCGTAATGTAACCATTCGGTGAGTAAACCAGGTATTTCCGGCACGAGGATCGTAGGTATTTTAGTGACGTTAAAGTTTCCTTTTCATTTGGTGCTTGATACGAATGGAATATTTCCAAAAAAATGCAGGGCTGTTGGGATAGAGATCCTTGACATTTGATCCTGTCTGCTTACTGTGTAAAGGATCTGTCGTGAATGTACAGTTGTAACTTTTAACAAGCACAAGGAATGTACTCGTGTTCCATGCATTTTTGCCCTTTTTGTTTTAACATCATCTATTTTACCATTTGACTCTTGGCCACGGTTTTTCTCATAGAACAAAACGAAACATCACGCCTGCATTCGCCGAAGGGGTAGGCTGAGGAGTGTTGTATACTCCCGCGTTCCACCAGTTACCTTTTAGGTCCCTTGGAAGTAAAATGTGGACGTTTCATGGTTAAATTTTGTTTTGAAGGGTTTATCTGGTTAAACTTTCACAATATAATGATTTCAATGGAGCATGTAAGAGTTACTGACCCGGGCGGCGCGCGATCGAGTCGATTAACCGATACATACAGGTTATTAAGAGGATCGCTCATAGCTCCGCATTTGTTCTGGCGGCCGGCCAGCGCCGCGCTGCGGGCTACTACTGTCGGAACAATGGCGCCGCCCACTGACTTCGAGGTGGCTGATGTACGACGACTCACTAGTCTCGAGGTTACAACCTGGCTCGTTGGCGAATAATTACATGTAATCTTTCACGGTTTTAAAGCATTTTGTACTCAGTGCATGTCAATAGCCATACAACTGGTGAGTCGTCAGAATGACGAGGGAATTGTGGAAGTATACGAGTACTACATTCCTCTGCCTACTCCTTCAAAGTAATTTATATAGTAGTGTTGTTATGTGGTTTTAAATATGTACTAAATAACTGGCTACTATGTTTGATATATGAGTTTATGCGAGAAATTTGTGAGAAAGAGTTTGGTGACGAAACGCAAACCACACGTAACAACGAAAATCATTTACCAGGATTTATCACTGTGGCGTTCAAATCTTCAAAATCAAATTCTTTACTTTAGTACAGGAACTATATTATAGTGATAGAAGTCTTAGTATACTAAGACTATAGATAGAAGTCTTAGTATACTAAGACTCCTATTACCATAATATATTATGGTGATCGAAGTTTCAGTATACTTAGGTATTCTAAGACTTCTATTACCCTAATATAGTACCTGCCAATTGTAATACAACCGCTGAACCACTTAAACTAAGTTTCCAATCGGTGACAGTTAATTCGAGAACTTGAAAACTGCACCGCTCGTTAGAAAAACCGAGTTAGGGATTCTGTGCTTTAAATACTTAAGTATATGTGCTCACTTTTTGAACAGTACTTTGTGGTTTTATAATTTATCATTATAATAACTTCATTATTAGTATCGTAAAATCAAAATTATCATTATTGTATGTCGCCACGCCAGGTCCCTCACGGGATAGATAGCTAACATCGAGTGTAAAATATCTCTATTCCAGAAAATCTGATCTTACTTACATAGGTGGTATACAATATCTAAGCCTAGAATAGTTATTTTTATATACCTTTGCAATAATGAGAACGAGGAAAAAAATGTAGGTATCGACCTAAATCTAACGTTTTGATAGATCTACAGAAACTTAATATTCAAAGGATATCTTTACGAATAAGGAAAATCGCACTATGCAATAAAAATAAACATAATAAGCAAAATCCTTGTAATTGCTTTTATCGTCATCATCATTATTATCAGCCCGTCCAATAGCACGCCACTGAGCTCGATCTTCAGCTCTTCGCATCCAAACGCTATCAGCAATTTTGCATATAATTTCATACCACCTAGCTGGACGGCATCCTACGCTACGTTTGCCAAGATCTCCACTCCATAACACGTCTGCCCCAACGGTTAACGGTTCTGCGGTTAATTACCTCACATATCTCTAAACGTGGACATTTTCCTTAAAACCAATACACATATACATACATATGAAGATTATAATAAAGCCGAGCAGTAACAATATTGCCTCAATAAAACTATACGACCTACATCTACTACAATATCCCCAGTAAATTGTATTCACCGTATAAAGTAAGTACTCCGACGTTTGTATTAAAACCCTTAAATAATTAAAGTTATGTATTAGTCAGGTTTTGCTTTAGCTTATTTTACTGCACGCCAAGTGTCTTACGGTGTAGGTAGAGAGCAATTAATGCCAAACTATCCTTGCAGATCTGAAGTGTTAATTCTATATTTATTCTCATCATACACGGATGCTTTCAGAGGATAAACAAAATTTCTGACCAATTTTACTTTATACGTCATCTTTCGCTACACAAATGAACGCGATCTAATGATTTATAGTTTTCGTATTTCTATGTCTTACATCAAATTGTTTTAATTCAATCATACCTAGGGCATTCACAAAGTTAACGGCAAAAAGTCTTGCCGTTGCCTTTCTGTTATCACTATAACATTTAGGTTTCATCAAACCCGCACAGAGTTAGAATGGAAATAGTCGGCAAGGAGTCGTGGCCGCGGGGCAGGGCTCTGCCCGCCCTAGCTCATGCGCGTCACGATTTCTTTTCCTCCGAATAAACGGCAGATTGGCTTGCATTTGTTTAAGTAGCCGCGTCTTTCCTTATATCTGCTTTCCGAATTCTTATATCCAACAAAGAAGATTAATATTGTTTTTATTTCTTATAGTTTCTGTGCGTTAAATCGCGTCGTATTTAGACTCGAAACGTTTCTTAATAGGGTCTGAACGCGTAGTTCTCTCGTTTCGTTTCAATGTAAGTACGTCTATACAGATAGAATCTCGGTCGCTATTAAAATAGCCAACCTGAGTGGAGCTGCTTAAATATATTTATGTAAATATCTATTCGCCTGTAAGGCATCTTTTATTTAATATTACGAAGATTAAAGAAATATATTTGAATAGATCGTCATAAATAGATCCTTTGGGAAAATTCCTTAAGAGCGAGTAAGTGTTTAGTAAGTAAATAAACATTTCAAAACGTTTTATTGTAGACAGTCGCTTAGAGATGAAAATACATTTACAGTTTATATTTCAGTTTAAACATTCGCTTTAAGATCATTCTTATTCTCTAGTGCTTCAGATGTTTATAATCAAAACTGTATACTCTTTTAATATATACAAGAGTAAGACGTAAACCTAAATAATATTATTGTTGCGAAGTTCATATATGATTTGATCAATTCACACTCCAAGTAACTGGATTACAAAACAACGCATTATAATTTCAATGGCGGTTTCAGTTTGAATTTAGAATTCAGCAGATATTTTTAAATTCACGATTCGATTGATCGACTCGTGAAATCATTTCTACGTATTGCTTCTATATTTCAAAACAAAATATATCGAATATTATTTGATTACTACTGCCGCAAATTTTCTCCTTCATCAAAGATTGTTTAAGAATATATCAAGTCCACTCATTTTATAGAACAATTTAAAAAAACACTTGTATTGCCATCATCGTTATTTACTTTATTAACCCTCTTATCATTCCACTATTGGATACGGGTTGAATATATCTTCATGAACGGGAAGGTTTAAGTTAAGTTTTCCACGCCAGCAATCTGAGTCGACAGATTTGGAACGCCCTATAGGACATTCCAGAAAAGTCTACGGTGTGCACGTTTAGTTACTTATGTATGGTAACTGTTCGACGCTACGACTTCTTTTAATGTGGGTAGTGGCACAATATTCTTATCCAACGAAAGGCAGCACCGTCGCCTAGTTGCCAACATTATCGCCTAGATGGAAGCACTATCGCCTGTCACAACTGACATAATATATGTGTGCGTGGAAAAATCAAGTTTAATTCACAAATGAGATTACATGCACATACATATATACATATTTGTGTATGTGAATAGTAAATTAAATAGAGACCGCTCGTTGCCAAATTACCAGCGCTGTTACGAGCACAACATGTCCAGGCTTTTTGTCTTTATGAACGTTTTGTGTTCTAACACAAATTGCCTTCTCTCCATATTATATCTATATCTTTAACACATATCATCCATTAAAACGTTGTTGGGTACTAGTAAATGTAATATTTAGTATAAAAAATAATAATTATTATTAATTTATAAAATCACGACAGGTCTGTCAGATGACAGGTAGAGAGCACCGAATACAAAATATAACACACAAATATATACTTCTACGTTCATCAATATTTTGTTAAAATATTTTCCGTAATTATAATTCATAATAATATGCAAATTGATATTTTCGAACAATTTAATTTATTACTAATATTAAATGCAAAGTAGGCTCTCCGGTAGTTTAACGCGAACTTGTGAGTAAACTTGTAGAGTGTACTTATATTTGATATTATATAACTTTGCTACTTAGTAACTTACGAATACTTTGTACTGTACATTATTAATTAGATCGACTTTTTCTTCATTTATATTGGTGTTAAATGTCTCGTAAGTGTTTATACTCATGATTATATAATTATGTGCCGGATTAACTCACGTTTGTCTTTTGAGATGGTCCGACTAGTTTCCGGTCAGTCTCCGCTGCGACCTCACTGCGATCTGCGGGAGCTCATGATGAAGGACCTCGTACAGGTTCGAAACTACTCCGGCCATCCCACAAAACGTCCTTGACGCCGGCACATATCGCCAGTTGCGACTAGAGTGTAACATCTCAAAAACGCTATCTTTCAAAAAACAGTTAGAAAGGTTTGAAGTCACAACTGTTTTATGACTATTGTAGGAGTTATATATCATAGAATTATCATAGTATTATAATAGTTATAGAATAATTAGGACTTCAAACTTTCTGAACTGTTTTCTGAAAGATATATGTTTTTGACATATTGCACTTTAGTCGCAAATGAGCTACTCGTATATATAGTCATATTTATATTGGTTTCATGATTATGGGTGCATCATCATCATCAACCCATTCATTGTTCCACTGTTGGACAGGAATCATTGTTGGACGTATTTACGTACCTACTGCCATAGATTAAAGATCATTGTTAATAATGTCATAGATGCTAAATGTTCCAGTTTTCAAGTTTCATAATTAATTGTCGGTGTAGACAATAATTAATTGGAGTGATCCGATGTAATCAATATTAGCATCTTTGTATTTAATAATCAGTAAATGTAATTTATACATTCATACATGTAACAATACATGCATAAAAATAATTATGCATACATTACACCCACAAGAGAAAAAATATCATTCTTTTTCAGATAACACAACTTTCATTTTTTTTTATTTTGTCATAATTAATGAGCTTTGATTTTTTTTCTCTTTGTAACAAAGGCTTTCTATAAAAAATTGTATTACAGTCAAAGAGCTGTATTTCGGGGATTCTTATAAAAATAAAATAATATTCCTAATAGCACACACCTGTGCGCGGCGCCCGAAGGATTAATGTCACGATGATTTTGCGAATGTCCCACCACGACGCCGAACAAATCTGACGTGGCTTTGGCGAACACAATGTAATTATGAAAAGAAAAAAAACACCCGAATTTTGTAAGTCGAGTGTTTTTTGAGGGTACGTGCCCTACAGTAAAATATGCCTAAATAGATCAGTACCTACTTAGTTGCTATTTTAACTATGCTGTGTACTTTGTTTACTGAGATTTTTTTGTCACATGTGTGATTTATTCTTTTTTAATTTAAGTTCCTCTTGTCCGGCGCGTTCTATACTATTATAAGGGGACTTGTGCATTATCCATCAACCAGATTTTGTGTGTCTGAGGGTAAGAGGGGGGAGCGGTCGTTATATAAACAATTATTAAAGATAACAGCAACGATTATTAGAATAGATATCGTTATATTGTTTAAGTTAATATTGTTCGATAAAGGAAAATGTAACCGAGCCACGATGTGTATGACACCTAAGGGTTGTACCTTCGGGTGATACTGCGTAGCTATGTCAACAAGCACTGAGCAAGTCTGACAGGGATTTGTCGAACTTAAAGACATTATTTTGAAAATAGCAAAAATTTAAAAATAACGGCCTTTGTAAAACATATGTTCGTAACTTCACGCCTGTAATCCCCGAAGAGTTAGGCAGAGGAATGCAAAACACTCCCACGTTTCACCGGTTACGTTTACGTCCCACTATAGAATAGGTGGTGAGTCTATTGCCAAGCATCGGGTACATATCCAGATCCCGAACCACCACTAGGAAATCTAAATTAGAAAATTTTTGTAGTGTTCAACCCGGGAATCGAACCCGGGACCTCCCGATCGGCAGTCGCACTTGCAACCAACACGACCACATCGACCATCGACCATTTCGTATACGGAGAATAGGAATTGTATTTAATTTAACCCTTATTTTTTACTTAATGGCGCATATTTTAAAACACTTATTCATAAATCTTGGTGAAGAAACCTACCGATAGTTTCCCGCGATTCCTTATTAGAATGCCATTAAAAAATTGCTTTTATAGGACCAAAAAGTTTTTACTGTACAAAATATAATTCTTACTTCCTTATACATTAAAGTATCTTTTATTTACTAATACATTAATAATAAATAATAAAGAATACGCTAATGGACTATTCTAAACGTTTTACATCAGTCCTATTTTTACAAAGATAAATTTGATCTATTTTTATTTAACGGCTGTACTTCTTGTGGCTGTGTGTAGGCTTAACGGTCGTCCTTGCGCTGGCCGACGGCGACCGATTGCCGCGCGGTCGCCATCGCTCCACTGACACACGCCGTTATTTTCGTCGCTGCGTTTCGAATGCGATCGCTTTAATATTTTATTTTCAGTGCGTACTCGTGTTTATTTGTAGATGACACGAGCGGCACGACTCGACCAACACTGGTGGATATTTCAAACAATCTGTGACATAGTTCTGTTTATTCTATCTGTGCAAATGACGTACAGTTTCACTCAACATTTCCTTGAGAATTATGTTTAGACATTCGCATAGCTACTATGTTTTATTGTTGTCTTAATGGCCGCCACATTGTTAGCTTTGTAACATTGTCTCATCGATAAAATGTTACGATTGCGTGCATTTAAAACTGGACGCTGTTTTATTTGTATTTCGTGTTCACTTAAGTTTATTTTTTCAGTTATTTAACTTGGCGGTTAAAAAAAGACAAAATTAAGTATTAATTTCAGAAATAAAGCTAATAATTAATTCAAGTACATTGTATAGTCATTTAATTTGTGCCACTAAACAACGCTTGGGACATTGCAAAATAATTTTAACACAGCCTTCCATTGTGGAAAATGTGATAAAATAATATATTTTAGCTCCAAAATTATATGCATTCATATTGTATGTAAAATATTCCCGTACAATTAAATATTCTTCTTATTAGTAAAATATAATCACGCCAGGTCCCTTATGTAATAAACAGATAGCACCGAAAATCAAACATCTGTACCCGTACAGAAATAACGTGCTCTTTTCTATATTTATCGCTCTAGCTTGTTTATATTTAAAAAATGTGCAGTGGTCCAAAGGATACATAGTATATTTACTGACATATATGTCAGTAAATATATAAAATACACCTTAAAGTAGTGTGTGGGAGTACCGAGTAATTATATTCGCATTATTGCGAAGTAATTTCATATACAATATCATTAAGGATCAAAGGGCAATCGATGTCAATACAGACTCCCAATCATATTAATACGAGACTGTCAAAGGAGTAATGAACAGCCTCTCGGAACAATTACTGGAGGCTCAAGTGCGATAAGCGAGTTGCGAGTTTACTTGACGTATTATTACTATTATTATTATATCATCACGCTAGTCCCTTAATGAATAGGCAGAGAGCATATACATACATATATACGTATGCTAAAACGCGCACGCCAGTTTTGGAGACTTGTCTACCAATCTTATTCAAACTTATTAAATAAGAATGTATAAGTATTAGGTTTATGACAGACGAAATTTCGATTTTGAGTTTTATTATATTTCATGTCATGTTTTCGTGACTAAACCGACAAGTTGTCTACTGGAGATTGAAACTTATTGAGCAAGTTGCGAATAAGTTCACACAGTCTTGAACTTCTTAAAATAAGTAAATTGTTTGA
>DWMG01003945.1:0-11385 GCA_018244855.1 Elbella merops | reverse complement strand
AGTAAAGTCAAATTACCAGAGCCTTGGAT
Organism: Elbella merops; assembly: GCA_018244855.1. Lineage (NCBI taxonomy): Eukaryota > Metazoa > Arthropoda > Insecta > Lepidoptera > Hesperiidae > Elbella > Elbella merops. The sequence goes on along the minus strand of DWMG01003945.1, from coordinate 11,356 downwards.
TACGGCAACGCAATCAAACGAGGTTCGGAGTTTAGTCGATCGTCTTGTGTCTTGTACGAGTGAGTACAAACCGTATTTTGATCGCGCATTTTGAAATAAGGGCGCCAGGGTATTGATTGCACACGGGCGCTACATGTTGTAAAGGCGCTCCTGACGTCATCTCCTTTAAATATCCCACAGGAAAACTAATAGTTTGTCATCACATTCAAAATATGTATATAAATTAATGTTGCCATCTTTTTTTTTAAATTCCAGGACAGCAATAACTTCTGAGTGCAAGAGTTTGGTGTTGGACTCCTTCATTGACAAAATGATACAAAATCTACCTGACGATATGAAACACAAGAGAGCAGAGTTGCTAAAGAACAGAGAAGGTTAGTTAAATTATTTTGCATACATTTACTTGAGGCTCATAGACTAAAATATTTGGGACATAAAACTAAGCAAAATTAAAATAATCTTGTATTGATATACAATGATATGGATGAAGACTGTAGATAATCGCTGTGAGTAAACGCTGAAGTGATATGATTATGATGATGATTGATATACAATGTTAGATCATTGTATGTGATGGTATGGTAGCAATGAAGTTTAATAACTAAATCAATAAATCATTAGTGCCCACTCTTCATGTGTTTGGGTTTAATATTTGTGTCTTGTACTTAATCATTGCATATATCAATGATTAACTACTAAGGACTTATGAAAGATCTTTAACTGTAATTATAGGAGTCTGGTTTGTGAGCCCAACATGCAAAATTATTGAGAATGCTTTAGATTTCAAATAACTAAATAACGTTGAACATGTGTATCGATGTGATGATGAAAAATACTGGCACTGAATGTTAGGGACGTTGTCTCTAATAAGTTTAATCGAAATAACTCCAACCCCATCAATGTCAAATATCAGTTAAGTATGTTTGACAATGTGGAAACGGTACAATGTATGACACATAGATGTTGAAAGCTAATGAGCGCAACCCACATGCCAGTATCACAGTTCAGATATTAGCGAAATAAGTCAGCACTGTTAAATTAATCCTCGAACATATTTGGTCCATAGCGCATTTCAGGCAACAAATGACTGAGTTTTTTTATAGACTTGGCAATTAAAATGTGTTGCGTATTGTATAAAAGAAGCACGTCAGCTGTGTAAAGATAGAGGTATTTAGATGTCGTAACGCGTAATGATATGGTAATAATCGTGAACCGTGCAATTATTAAAATTCTAATGACATAATCATGGTCTCAAACACGTAATCAAACAAAACTTAACCAATCTCTTTACTCAAAAGTGCTACACGCGTCACCCACAGTGTTCTGTTTTCATCACGACATTATCTCCATGCTTTTTTATTTTTGAGGTAATTAGGTGGCTGCATACTTCCTTGCGGCCAATACGGTACTTCAATCTTTTATATATTTACGTACGTCCGGAGTACGTACGACGAAAGGAACATAAATAAAACAAAATTAAAAATAAGTATGTTTTTATTCGGCTATCGTATAACTGTAACTTATTGTATAACTTATCATAAAACTTGCAAAACTTGGATTTTTCTTAGTTCAATTTTCGAGTAGTGAGTCTGAATCTGTATGCCAATAGGATTACCACCTATTTCATGAGGCGTAAACGTAACTGGTGGAACGTAGGAATGTACTACACTCCTCTATTCACACCTAATATAATTACAGGCGGGATTTTACGTCTACAACATACCTACTACACAAACTCCAAAGATACCGTTTCGATGCGAGTATTTGTGCGATTGATATAATATTATAACTGATTGATTAATATTATAACTGAATGAAAACTGCATGCAAATTGCAATTGTGTAGCTGGCATGCAGTTCTAGTGCAGCTTGTATGTGTCGACACACAGATTGCACTAGAACTGCAGTTACGCTACTGAAGGTACCAGAGTAACTGTTACGGTATATATTTACTTTAAATGAGTAACACTAGTCCAATAATAGACAAACGAAAGAGTCATCTGCTCCCCGCTACCTCGCTATTGTTTCGGTTACTGGACTATAAAAGAGTCAAAATGTAGTTTAAAATTATGAAATCACAAGTTGGATTAACATATTAATGTGTTAGATATTTAATTAATTTATTTATTCTTTATTGTACTAAAACAACGGGCATAACAACGAGAATCTTCATATATTCGTTTCACACAGTAACGCTGCCATAAAATACATATATTTCAAATTACTGAATTTCCAGTACAAAAATTGTGATTACGAATTAAAACAATGACGGGAAAAACCTAAATATTGCAAAAAGAACACAAAATTAGGTACTCATGTTTATGAACCTGTGTTGTTCGCAGAGAACGAGGTAGTCCTCGCATGCCGACCCTTCTCGAATTATGACGGGTATGCTTAATTTATTCTTACTCATTTTACATCAATTTTTAAAATACCTTACTATACAGGTTGTCAAAGGGGTGGGGTCGCCCCTACGGTCCGCCTGGGCTAAACAAAATTTTGTACATGTGTAAATACTTTTTTGTACAAATGCTTTTGAAATGTAAATAAAATTATAAATAGGATATCACAACTGTGTTCTCTTAAACTATTCATTGAAGGACTGTTAAAAATTGCTAGGTTTGCTTATAATTTTTTTAAAATGTATTAACCAAATGAGGACCTTCTGGTGGATCGAAGGACTTCCAGCAGTCGTGTTGAACAGTATTCACAGTATCGAGCACAAACCCATTGGAACATAGAATTTCACAACCTTTACATATTATTGAATTGATGAATTCTGTTACTGACGTGCGGCGCGTGAGCGAATGATTGAGTGAATCTTCCGAACGCTCTCTTGTGTCAAGATAAAATTGTGCCCTACATATTGTGATCCCGGTTATTATTTTACTAGCCATAGCTAACATTTTGGTCCTTCGAGCCGGATCTGAACCAGCGACCTATGGATCTACAGTCCACGAGAGCGTTCGGAAGATTCACTCAATCATTCGCTCACGCGCCGCACGTCAGTAACAAGTGTCCTTTAACAATAAAACCGAACTCACCAGCCGATATGATCTAGGAAAAACGATTAGTTATAATTTTCAATTATCAGGAAAACGATGTAAAATTATAAATACACATCAAACGATATCATTATATCCTGGTTTCCTCGGTATCTCCTTAATTAAGAAATAGCACTCAAAACTTTTTAGTACTCAAGATACTTTCAATTCTTGGTAGAACCGTTTCAGGATTTATTATTTTTTATTTTTAATTGCGAAGATATCAAAGAGTGAAGTTAACAAGGAACTTTTAATAATTAAGACATCATGGTGAGAGGTTTTTTTTATGTTTCCATGCGCATAGCGTTTTAAGGGTTTTTATTTTGTTATTTAAATATTACTAAATTCTTCATCATCATCAGCCTATCTCAGTCCTCTGTTGGGCATAGTCCTCCCCCAAAAGGGGGTTTATGCCCGTAATCTCCACGCTGAGCATCCGGGTTGGAGTTCGTAGGACACAGCTTTTCGCACCGCCGACGCTGTTGCCCGTCGGGGGCCAGGGCAATTAGCCATGCCTATGAAAGATTGATGAAATTGGTGTGCATTAAGATTTAAACCTAGGACCTCCGGAGTGTCAGTTTGAATTCTAAAGCGCAAAGATATCTTGCTAAGCAAACAACAACACTGTAAAAGAAAGATATTATGTATCACTGCTACATTAGTAAATCACCTTTGATAACCACTTACCAGAATATACGAGGAGTGTGAACTAAGCCTAATTTCAAATTTACAGCAATATGTGCTTTTTATTTTCAATTTTTTTTAAATAGCTAAAGCATATGTTTTTTAAACATCCAACAAAGTTTTATTGAACCGGGAACACTTGCTAAGACATAGAGACATGTGAAATACAATATCCGTACGTACATTACAATGCTCGATCTTGTTACTTCCAGACAAGACCTATGTGTAAAGCCGCGATTATATTACCAATTTTGTTTGATTAAAATCAAAATCAAATACAGATAGTAACATATGAAATCTACTTTATTAAATAAACACTAGATATAATCGGGTCAAAAGTTATTAGGTGTGTGAAGGTTTTAAAATAAATAATGCAGAATAGAATTTAAAATATTTTTAATTTAAGTTTATATTCCATTATATTATTTATAGTTAAATAATATATTTATAGTAAGGTAATCTATGATATTAGGTTAAATATCTAAGGACAGTTGTGATGTTAATACATCTCTTCTAACAGACCTGAATTTTCTTCTACTTTCTCCACTCTCTTCACAGACACACAACATTTTCGAAAACATCTGACCAATATCTGACATATTTGTTGTTAAGCGCCAATATCTGACATATTTGTTGTTCCATCGTTATAAATGAATTCAATAATATATGAAAGTACTCGTATTTTATTGCACACCACGTATAATGGAACGATCTCTTCCAAGCCTCTTAAAGGAAGAGAATTGTAAAATGAATCTTGATCTACATTTGCGCTTGCTCCAATTACAACATGTTTGTTAACTATTAAAATTTGATTTATTTCTATTGACTATAAAATTACTCCAAACACTTGTTTACCCCCGCTATATCCCTCTAGGGTGTCCGTACCTCAGCCTACTCTCAGCTCTCGGTGCGCTCTAAATCAGTAACCCGATACGGTAGTGTCGGGCGCGGCTGGCCGGCTGAGGGCTCGCGCTGTGACGTATCTACTTACATACCTTGTATCGACGTTACAAGGCACCGTTCAGGGTCTGGTCGTGTTGCCAACGCTGTAACGCAGTTGGATAGATTGATGGAGGAAATGTGGGGATTACATTTTTGTACACATCAGCAATAGTGAGAAACGAATTGTGTCAACTGTTTATTTATTATACGAGGCCATATAAAAACGATTAATTTTTCTGTAATACCATTTTCCAGTATCACAGAATCTTGACTTGGGGCAAGTATATGGCACCAGGCCCAACCCTTATTCGATAGGGTGTATAATATAACTCGTTAAACACGGAAGTACTATACTTATATTCCTAATTCTTCGGAGAAAAACATGTGTGTTGCTATAATTACGGGAGAATAAAGGATTGTTGTTTATATATATGAAATAAAAATAATAGTAATCAAGGAAAATGCAAAACAAGTAAAGAAGAAAATAATAATAATTCACTGCAATTATCAGAGCAGTATACCATCTCCGAGTATAAAAATGAGACTCCACTTCATGAAGGAAGCAACTTGGACAGCTTCCAGCAACGATACCTCCCAGTGGGCTCATTACACAGTCATATACGATAGCATTTCCAATTGTGATATCCCATGATTTTTCACGAGAGACATTAAATTTATTTAGTTGCGTGAATAATGATTTCAATAATAATCATGATCTCCAATGTTTAATAATGATTTCTTCTAATTATATGTAATAGTGTTTTCGGTTATACATAATTAATTTAACAAATAGACGAGGCATTGGCGTACAAAGGAGACGTTTTAGTAATCGACATACTCGTATGAAAACAGTATAGTATACATATATGTACTGCCGAATTGAGTACTAATAGTAGAGAAAATAGTGACAAACGTAAAAGAAGCACGACGTGTCTGTGAAGATAGAAATATGTTAAACCCACTGCGCTCTGTCTACCCCGTACAGGACCTAGCGAAACCTTATAATAATAATAAAGATAAATAGAGATGTCTGCGTAATATCAATAAAATTACCTAATTTAAACAAATGACAATCATAATATTATAAAATATATTAGTAACAGAAAACGATTTTTTCTTTGTACTGCAGATTAATTCTGGTACTGTGGTTATATTCAAAAAACCATTACTACCGAAGAGATGACTAGGCCGCACCTACCAACACGACCGGGAATCGAATCCAGTAATAAAACTAAATTCAGAACGGTGACCAACACACCAAACAAGCTATTAAAATAATTGCTATTTAAATGACGTGCCTGGTAAACTACGAAACGTGGTAAAACGGAATAATTTACCACATTACGCACTAGAAGATAATTGAGCATAATAACATTCTGCTAGCAATTAAGATGACGACGACGATAATGTTCGACGATGGTGGCAACTCTCAAGCCATTTCTCTCGTTCTACGCTCTCGGCTTAAAGATTCTTCATTTCTCATAAGTCATAGTTATGAGTACATTGTCATTTATGATGAGAAGCTTAAGTAACTATGTGTACTATAGTGTAATATAGGTTGTAATACAGTTTTTTCAATTCATCAGCCAAGGTACCCGATGTTAACTCTGAGACTTAAAGATAGATATACAATAAACCTACCCCTTATTTTATGGATCTTATATGTATACTATAACAGTTAAGGAAAACATCGTGAGGAAACTAACGCATTCAAGTGTTCAGCACTTGGCCAGCTTGGTAGATAGATACTTTATCACATTTAAGTACATAAATGTATTTTAAGAATATTGAGTACATAAATGGAAAATTTAATTTTCATGTGATAAAGAATTTACCTGATTGTGAAACGTAATATTCCCGCACGCGTAGAATTGTTTTTCCCGCACGTGTAAAATATTTTTTCTCACACATTACCCTCGTGGTTATTACGACTAAGAGCCGCGTTACGCTCTCTGCCGTAATAGCGCATAATAGTCCCTCGACGACTCTTCAGGTGTCGACGTGTGCATGAATGCCTTCTCGAGTTCTTAATAGTATGTTTGCGTTGACGCTATAAATAACCGGAAGATATTTTTAAATGAATAACACATGCCTTGTTGTTTAATTGATGTCATATGTATTTGTATAAATATATATCAATTAAACAACTAAATTATAAATTAAGTGTACTTTATTACCTTTTGGTTTGTCTTTGATATTTAACCTTAAGTTTATTTCGGATATCTTGAATTTATTTAAATAAATTATTATCTCTCTTTCTTTAAATATTCTTATAAAATTCATCCGCTAACCTAAATTGTCTAAATGATAAAATAACATAAAAAAAATCAGTTTTAAAAAAAATTATGAGTTAATCAGAAGTTTCTGTAACCGGCGTAGGTATATGTAGAGAGCGATGAATGTTAAGAAGCACATCAAGTCTGTACGCGTAAAGATATTTAGAACTCTCTGTTTACTTGCTGAATAACCTAACTTGGTGATGAAACGTAATATAATAATTATGTATATATATATTAATAGTTATCTATATATGAAACGTAATATATAATAATTTAAAAAAAAATCCAAATGCGTACAATTATCACGTGCGACGTTGCGCAGGGTACTGTGACAACGCATTATAACTTTTTCACGGCTCATTACTCATTGAATTAAGCGTGAAAACCTTAAAATCACTACGAGTATGTTATGATTTTAAGGCTTTGTGCTTGATAATGACGACAGAAATATACATATATGTACGGAACAAACAAGCTAACTAACTTATCTAACTAACTAATCATTAAATTGCTGGTTTAACTCATGTATGCTTTCCGAGATGGACTGACTAGTTTTGGATATACATGAGGTTTTTTTTCGTCAGCTCCCGTCGAGAAATATATGCTACATGTTTCCAGGTTATGCGTGTAGTTTGCTTTTTGCTAACATATAGCCTTTGACCTGTCAAGTCAGTAACTTTAAGACAATTGTATAGGTATCAGGTTCAATAAGTAACAGTGACCACTCAGAACAAGTAGAATTAATCATACCAATCCACAAAATCAGGTCGTAAAGCGCCAGTAACAAAAATCAAACACGAACTCTACATAACACATATTACAAAAAGCTCTCATTTTTTATAACACATTTCGCCCATTTTAAGCTCCATTATATGTAATTGTCTACTCTGTATATGTTCCCGGCACAGTTTAAAAAACAATAGCGCGTAATAACCTCTCCGCGGCTCTCCGGGTTTTCACGTGTGCATGAATACCTCCTCGAGAGCCAGCTCCGCCTGCGTTAAATCGCGCTCAGCTCGCTATGTTCGTTGTGTGACGTTAAAGCGGAAGTGTTCTGAACGAATACATGGCTCTTTTTGTTTTATATCGTTGTTTAAATGTTCTGTTGTTTCATATGCTTTGTAGAGTTGTAGAGAATTTTAAAAAAAATTTGCTACACGAGTAGTGTAGCCTGAAATGATAAAATGGTAGTTAAGGTACAGGAGAGGTCGAAATTCGATCTTAATTATTTTAATTTTCAATTTTTATGGAAGTATTTTGTGAAAGAGTACAGCTCTACTAATCTCCACTCTGTGTTACTTTTTGGTCATAGATACATTGTAGGTTTCTAATATTTAAATCATGATTTATGTGTAAAAAAATATTCTGTTCCACTAATAGTTACAGCTTTTTTCTTGCAAAAATATGTGAATTACTTTAGTGCAATAATTAATTATTTAGTGCAATATTATTTTTTTCGTGCAATATTTCTTCTTTCGTGCAATATGAAATTCTTTGGTGCAATGTTAATTATTAGGTGAAATATCTCTTTCTTATGTTCAATATCAGCTTTAGGACTGAGAGTATGGTCTGATACCCAGCTTAAGATGCCAGTTCACATCTGATCCACGCCCAGTCCGTTGCTGAAAAACGTTCCATGTAAAGTTAGCCGTTAATAGGCTACTTTGCTTAATCTAGCTGCTGTATTGCTAAAATATCGGCACCTTGTAAACTTCGAACCATAGAGTTAACAATTTTAGATAGACTAGCATTTTTTTTCATTTTAGCTATTATAATTACAGCAATAATTTTTGTTTTAATTTTGCATTTTTCTATCATCATTATTTTATTAGCAATTATGTACATAAAAATACAAATGAAAAATATAGTACAAATTAAGTATACTTCGAAAAATGTCCATTGCAACTATGATATAGTTATGTACAAACTGGACAAAAATAACTTTCAAAACTACAAAAAACTTAATTGCTTTCTTCGTCATTATTTTACGTCACAAACATAGCTTTCAATCTTAAAAGTATGAAAAAAAACAAATAGAGACAATTCTACAATAAAATTGTTCTTCGCTCTACATATTCGACAATAATTCGAATAATTCTGCGATAAAAATGTTCTCAGCCCTATATATTCGAACTTACCCCAGCACCCGCCGCTTACACAGTTCTGAGACAATAATTGTAGCGACCATACTAACATTCATTATTCGCAACAACATAATTCTAACAGGACCATAGACAAATCAGAGTACGATAAACATAGAATCTGGAGCGGGAACATAATAACCAATCATTTAACCGGTATCATATAAAGTTGGTTTATGAATTGCATGGTATTACTATTTCTATCTGGCCATAGTCTACGTTTCGTGCGTTACAACTATTTCTGTTGGAGGCGAGGCGTTAAGATATCGTATCGGAACCGCTAATGCAGTAGTAAGTCATGTGCACGCGCCTTTATGGCGTAATGGCCGGTTGCCCAGCTTTAGAATGGCACTGGTTGCGTCGCTTTATCTTTTATTGTGGTGTAATGGTCCACGCTCGATGCTAGACGAAATTGTGCTTGAGTTCATGATGTATAATTTTAAAATACTGTCTGAATACCTACACACATGTAAATATAAGTACAATACCTTTATTGACATAATCATACATACGTAGATTTTCGGTAATCACACGATTTTATTCAAATCTATTCCTTTTTTAAATGTCGTAAAAATGTTGTACTCGCAATACATAGTTTATCGACAACTTTTTTATGTCTCTGGAGTACCAAATATATTCTATTTTACTATCTTATTTATATGCGTTTATAGAATAATTTATCCTTGCTATAAACCTGCCCCATATGTAGTACATTAGTAAAGACTATATTAAGAAGTATTATACAGCAGATAATGTTGATATAGAAAATAACCTGAAATATTTCTTGTGACAATTTTTAGTACTCTCTGCCCAGCCTATAAAACCTGGTATGCCGGAATAATAATAATTTTGGAATAGCAATAAATATTGCTTAAGCGTTGATTCCTATAGAGTTAACCCTGCAGACGTTTTAGATGCATATGCATCAAAAGTGCCAATTAAAATGCTGCTTTAAGTGAACAAAAATTTATATATTAAATGGTACTTAATACTCGTATACTGACCGTATAACATCTATTTCGGAAATTTATAGCGATTACTATAAATTTTACATTTGAATCATTGCGTTTGTAATATTAAAATCAACTTCACTCACTGTACAGTTGTTACAGTTCACGCTGTAAAGTGGGTAATAAAGTTGTACAGCGCCGCTCGATAAAGTTATCAGTCGCATAAATTTGTCAGCTATATGTCAAACGGACCGGTCCCTTCCGGTTTGGTGATCTCGGGTGTATGTGGGCTTGGGGCCCGTTGCGTGCCTCCCCATATATTGTTTTGCAATGCACAATTTTTAATAGAAATCTATTGTAGAATCTCGTATTTTAAAATTATAATTTTTTTAACACGCTTCGCAAATTTTTTTGTCATCATAATTATCATTTGTGCCACACATTAACATAATTATATGCACTGCAGATAATTTAATAGAATTGTATTATATTTTAAAATACTAAGTTTTATTATCGATTTTATTATCAAATGTAATTAATTGTATGAGTATCAAAAGTAGTTCTTATTTCAATTTATTAACAATGAGAATAAGTTGCGTATTATCAGTTATCAGACTCCATAAATCATTTGTACTTAGTAATGATGCTATTCTGAAATTGAATTTCAAATGAAATCGAATGTAAAGAAGGTTTTTTATTCATATACGAATAATTAAAAAGCCGTTTTCTAAGTACCTGAATTATTTTATCAGAACGTACTGACTTGGAACTACAAAAATCTTATACATTTTTTGACTTTAACTTTCTTTTTATCAAGTAAAGTTTCACATTATTTTGAGTGAAGTGCTGATTATATTCAACATATCAATATGATTTCCAATTAACATAGAGTTTTCCTCGAGGTATGTTGCTAATGCATCTAAGGAAAGGGTCGAAACCTTTCCTTTGTACAATATATGTATGTACATATATTCGTATATACATATATGTATTATATACTTCACTTAAAACCGACTATAATCATCCGAGCCTTGCTTCGCCATATTATTACTGAGTGTTTGTACTATCGTAATGTAGTACTTACAAAGTGTAGTGATTATAAAGTCTACATAAATTATGTCATAAATGACCATGACTATAATGCATATTCAAGTTTTCATCCCAGGACCTTTTTTTTTTATAGAATAGGGGGCAAACGAGCAAACGGGTCACCTGGTGGTAAGTGACTGCCGTCGCCCAAGGTCAGCAAGTGCGTTGCCAGCCTTTAAGGAAGGTATACGCTCTTTTCTTAAAGGTTTGAATGTCGTATCGGTCCGG
>DWMG01003944.1:0-11385 GCA_018244855.1 Elbella merops | reverse complement strand
TGTTAAAAGGCTTAAACCAAATATTCCCCGACCCTTGGAGTACAATAGCATAGGTAGAGTCACGATAGTCGCGCTCAATTGTTACTAAGACTTAGGAAGGCTGTGGTCGTTATTTTTTTGTGAAAATCCCAAGCTTTTGAAAGTTGAGGACTATATATAATCTTATTTCGAGTATCGATAGGTTAATCCATTTATAGAATAATAAATAGAGTAATTTCGATGTTGGGAAAGACTTGTCTTTAGCAGTGGAAATATAGAGGCCGCTATGATGTTATTAAACTTTTTAAGCTTTCGCAAACTTCAAATTGAATGGTATATGAATATCATTAAGCAATATTTGCCGCATCGCAGCAAATTGCGAACAAGCACAGAATTGGTTAGGAAAATTCATTTATTCAATAGCCGATTCCGCCCTTAGTTACTTTACTTAAAATCCTTTTGTAGGTCTTCCAAGAATAAACCGTTTATTACCTATATGCAGTTTTATTAATATATATACATTGCAGAGAGTCATAATGAAATTATTGCATAATGAAAGTAGAGATATAGTGAAAATGATGTTAGACCAAACAAAACAAGAGAAGCACGTAAAATTTCCTCAAACACGTTACAGATTGTAAAACAGAGATTACAGAATATCTATTTATACTTAATTATATAGCATTTGACATCTTAACCGCAAGGAAAACTGCGGTCGAGAAAATAAAATGCATATATTATATTCAATACGACGAGATTTTATTAACAGTTTTATTTCAATGTTACGAATTAGGAAACAGGAAAATACCGCTCCAACGTTGTTGGCGTTATGCGTGGCAACATGAATATAAAATTTTTATTAAGCACTCAAAAGATCTCCAAACGGATATGGGTAATTCCCCAGCAAAGTTTTTCGCACAACAGGTAGTGGTTTCTTGATAATCTAAATACAGGTATTCATGCTAATGAGGCGTCCTCACAGTCCTACATTAATTGCCAACCAACGAACGCTCATGTTCATTGCGATACACTGTGTGCAGAAGCAAAATGCAGATCGGCGACAGTAAAAGATTCACTACTGATAGTCGCACTGACCAGGTTTAATGACATTCTGACTTGGGTTTAACGTTGTACAGTTTATTCTACACAACATCTGCTACATTTCACGAATATGGAATATGCGTTCACGTTTTCTAAACGCGTTAGATACCAAACCCCTCATATTTACATGGATTGTCGTCGACTTCAGGAAAGATAAATACAGTCTTTGATAGCGGTTTAGATAAAAGATCTATAATATTTACATGGGTTGCTACGGAAATAATCAATATCGATAAAATTAAGTAACTCTGGCTAAGATGGTACCTGAGATAGTTGACTGCAAGTGGTAAATGTTATAAAAGCTTTAAATGTTTTATTCAAAAAATCTATTGCAACTCTATAAAGACTATAGCTCTACTGGTATTTGATGACCAGACAAATCATTTTTAATCTACACTACGGAAGACAGCTTCCATAACTGAATAACTGCGTGTAACTGTAACTCTATCTCCATTTTATACGCTTTTTCTTTATAATTATAATGTGAGGGCCGGAGGCATCGAGAGAACTCAAGATTTCTCAAGGGAGACCAAGAATTCTGACTAAACAGGTCAGATACTGGCAAATGGGAAGTCAGTGGTCTCCCAAACTGGTCTTTCTATCTTTTATCTTTTTTCAACCCTTTGGGACTTGATTTGCAAAACGTATTCTCATACTGCAACTGCATTGATAGCCTAGTGGTTAACAAATCAGTCCCTCATTCCGGGGGTGCTGGGTTCAAATCCATTGCGCTTACCTCTTTACAAAGTAGGTTTTAAAGTTAAATATCACTTGCTAACGATGAAGGAAAAAGTATGAACCAACCCGCACTTGGTCAACGTGGTAGATTATGGCCTTAACCCTCTCAGTATGAGAGGATACCCATATTCAGACAGTGAAATGATAAATGGGTCGATTATAATCTTTTTTTTATTCGCATACTATCCATTAAGTTCTTGTTACTCTCGTGTATGCTTTGATTTAAGGAAGGAGCTTCATTACTATATTTCCTACCTATTTTCATTTTATTTTTACATTAGCCATACCCTATTCAACGGCGTGAAAATACTAGTCATATGAACACGTATTAGGACTGTTTGGAGACTGGGGCCAGTCTTAAGTTTCTTATCCGTTGAGGAAGTCTCGCTCATTTGAAATACGAATCAGTGAATCAACAGAGACTGATGGCAATTATTTGATTAATGATACGAGAATGATGTTTGATTGATCAATGAATGGTCGTGTGAATGCGCTAGTATCTAGTATATCTAGCAACCAGCTTGTGTTGTGACACTGATGTTTATTGTCGTCACAGGCGGAGCTGTAATATAATATATATTGGTATTGTACTATAATTTATAGTATAACAAACTATCAGAGAATGTCGCAATGCTATAATACCTTTGCGGTAATGCTTTGCGCTACTTTTCTGCGCAGAAATACATATGTACGAGTATATTTTACTATACTGACATATGTCGTGCTATCTCTTCACATACGTTAACGTAAGAAAGGGCTACGCGTGTGCGCACTCGTACGGCAATATAAAACATAATGTAATGTGTGATAATATGCATTGCTATGGTATATTATAGCTCCCACTGTGACGACCTTTGCTGTCGGTGACGTGATTGCGGTTTTCTGTTGCACGACACCTGTCTCCTGTTATATCTCTATCCCGTGCTAGCGATATGGATACGAACAGGACGGAAGAATCTTCAAAATGAGGCCGTACTTGGCGTTACAGTACGTTTCTGTTGTATTATGTTCTTCATTGCCATTGAAATTGAGCATTGTAATTATAATAGTATTTCAATAATTACGTAACAGCACGTCTAATTTCCGAAGAGATAGGCATAGGGGTGTAGTCACTCCCACGTTTCACCAGTTATGTTCAACTAATGCATTAGAGAACTAATGTCTAGTATATATTATGTTGTCTTTGTTGATGATATAGATCAGATACTAGTAGTACTAGATATAGATCAGATACTAGTAGATACTAGTAGATCAGATACTAGTACCAGTATGAAGTAAGCGGTAAATGTCATGTCTGTAAGGATTGCGATATTTGGCATTCGGTGCTCACTGCTTACGCCGCAAAAGACCAAAAAATACATTACTATATTATTAAGCTGTTTGGATTCTAGTGGACAGACTGCTTAGTATAAAATCAGATGTCTAATGTGGGTTGATCTAAAAATAATAATCGACCCAATTATTATTCCACTATTGGAATATGGGTCTCCTCTTGCTAGCCAAGTGTGGGTTGGCAGACTTGACACACCTTAGAATTTCTTTTTTTTATAAATTCTAAGAAGTGCAGGTTTCCTCAAGATGTTTTCCTTCACTGTTAGCAAGTGATATTTAAACTTAAAACGCACTTTTTATAAAGAGGTGCGCGGCATGGATTTGAACCCAACACCCCCGGAGTGAGAGGCTGAATTCTTAACCACTAGGCTATCACTGCCACTGGTTGATATAAGATATTATTATTATGCAATATTGTTATTATTCTATTGTTCACGTGTGTCACAACACATTAAAGATTAAACTGTTGTTAAATAAAAACATGTAAAACTCATATTGAATACGAGATGTATTTTGTTTGCGCGTTGTTCAATATTTGTAAACATACAGCAATTCGTTTGTGACTTGTACCATTAGAAGTAATTCCAACATTCTTAATTACCATTGGATTTCTTAAAAAGGTAGAAATATTTTATGTTTACGAGTACTAAAGTTATACTGAAACGCAACTTGACAATTAAAATAATAAAGTCAATAAAACTGTAATTATTATTGAGTTCACTCGTAAAGTAAAAAGACAAAGATCATTATTGTATCCAATTAGAATTAATTGGTTTAAATAACTTTATATGAATGTTTGTAAGTACGATGAAACCACAAGAAAAAGAGTTAACTCTCGACTGGGGAATTTAGCAAATAACTGGTTTACCATAACCTTTAATTAGACTCCGGACAAAATAATCACAGTACGTCTGCGAATTTTGGATGGCATTACAAAAAATATAATTGTAGGATCACATGATACTATAGATTTGGGCCTGTTGTGTGTTGGGCGTGCGTGTGTGCGTGTGGGTGTATGTATATGTTACCACACATACGTGTATCCACTTAATATGCATACTTTATCACAAGCAGTTCTTCATTTCGTCTCGGGCTAAAATACGAGACAAAATGTGGAACACAAAAATAGACACATTTGTAACTATCTGACAACGCTAGTGGGACAACAAAACGATTGCATCAATAGAAGCATTTTAAAGGTATCAAGCAGAGTTCAAAAGTTATTAATTTAATCTGCCGTGTTGGTTCTTTCTTTAACCAAAATTATCCGCAATTGAAAATTGGCACATATTTAAGTAATTCTATTTGAATTGGATACGTAGGCACATTTGCACGCTATTCACCATCGTGGTATTAAAAATAATGAAAAAATATAGAAATGAAGAGAATTAAGGTATTTTCATTTGAAAATACCGTAATAATTTGAAAATGCCTTACTTTGTCAGAATAAATGTTCCTGTAACAAACAATTCATTTATTGCTTATAATTGGAACATTTAGAATATGTATTTATAGATGATGAATAGACCACTGATATTAGTTCACTTTTTAAACAACGAAAAGAAAGACGGAGACGACATAACGACGACAAAAACAAAGACAGACTACGTATAATTTTTTGTTCGTAGAAAATGGCAAAAAATAGTAAATTTAATAAAATTTAGGCACTAGCACCAATGTCTATTTAGGTTTAGAGGCGCCGGTGGAATAAAGATTTTTTCTATTTATTTCATACACAATTTAATAAGCAATAAAAGAAGTCTCTTGGATTTTGCAAAACAAAAAGATGTGTCAATAAGACACGTCATTCGCGCCGCGGGTATGATAAAGTTGAATAACCTTAAACGTAAAGGAGAACGGGTTATGCAAGGTGACCATCAGAAATACTGCAAAAGCCTTCTGGTTTCGTTAAAGTGGATTCCGAATCTTCGCAAAAATTTCCAAATTCTTTGTCCATCTTTTGTTTTTAAATATAACCTTTCGAACCAAAGCATTAATACACCGTCTCATAGACATTATAGTACTTTGCAAATACTATATACAAACAGGTATTAATTTTAAACCCAAAATGATGGCCAATAGTAGTTTCAATTGACATTATGACTGAAACCTGAACTGAACATAGTTTTCAGTTGCAATTCTTCGATTTTGGACAACCAATCGAAATCGTGAGAATTAAAACTATATGCTTTCTATCAATGTATATATTAATTCAGCGTTCCGATTTTTATCTGAATAATTTATTGAAATGTTTTTTTTTCATTTTCCATTTGGTTCAATTTCACAAAATTTTGTTTAAATAATTTCCATTATTTTAAACATTTCTATCTGCTACTCCAATGTTGAACACCTATAAGAGGGTCAAATGTGATAGTCTCTCACGCTGGGTAAATACAAATTGCCAGATTTCGATTTCCTTATAAAACACTTTAGAGAACAAGTTTCCTCGTGACGTCATATAACATTTGCCATTCTTCGCAATGTGAGAAGCACGTGCCGGGGATTCGAATCTAAAACTCCCGAGTAAAAAGGTGGATTGGAGAGCACTGATATCGTTTTTAAACGCAAGTTGTAATGTAATATCAGGTGTAATAAAGGTAATATGGTCAGGTGTAATAATGGAATATCAGGTGATGCATAAACAGTTATGTTTTAAAACTTGTGAAATATACCGGAGATGTTTCGGACTGTTCAGAAGGCCTCTGACAAGGCTTAACAAATATCGTCTAGTGAGATGATAACTATGACATAAGTGTGTCCACCGATCTTCAATCTGTATTCCCAGCGTGTAGATTCTGGGGAAAAACTCTTTAGGAGAGACCTACATCCAGCAGCGAAATTAGTCGAGCTCACGATATGAAGCGTGTCCACCAGTGACACACATTATTATAAATTTTATTTCAAAAACTGGCTTCCTTATTGGCAACCACCAAGTAAAGAGAATAAAATGGATGTCAAAAAAACCAGTCTTTTCGCTTTGGAAATTCCAATGCATAAAACCCGAACGAGTTTTGGCACCAAATTATAGCCTAAAGTTAGTGGAATATTCGTTTGACTGATCTGTAGCGCGTATGTAGAAAGCAGTTGTTTTTTCTCGGTGAAATTATTTTAACTTGCCAGAATTCAGAATTGCGTATGTGTATTTTATTATAGTTATATATCCACGGCAGGTCCCTAACTAGATCAGCAGAGAGTACCGAGTGCCAAATATACGTAAGTATTCTTACAGTCCTCAAGTTCTTCTTCTATATATATTTATGGATTTGTGTGATATATAAAAGAAACATATATTTAAGCTAACACACAAATATGAGATGTAAAATATTGCATTTTCTCTAAATCCATATCAAATAAGAAAGGACAGATTATAAATATATATCTTATCTATCACGTTATCACGTTAGTTATCGGCCCTTCCCACGACTGTAACATGTAACGCCATCGCTTTGAAATGTTTTAATAAAACTTTATTTCTACATGTATTAAGTTTGAGATAGATGATCTAAAGTGTTTATATATTTTTTCTGTACAAATTTAGATAAATTAAGCATGAATATTATGGTAACAAGCTAGAGGCTCACCCTCTATTCCACGGGGCGTATAACATACCTGGTGAAAGATATGAGTACATACTACACTATATTGCCTACCCCGTCGGTAAAGCACAAGCGTGGCGTTATGTCATACTTACAATATCAATCTAAAATCATAATAAAAAACGTGACTTGTTCAAAAAAAATTGATAAATTGGTCAACATTTGATTATTACTCATAATAATTATGATATACACGTATATGTTCTGAATTACATACGCTAATGGTAAATAATACATTATTGTCATATTTACATTACTCTTTAACGTGCGTCAATTTACTTACGTGAATTCGTGTAGAATATTTCATCTATTTTCAATTTGGTGGGTGCTTATCGAGTTGTGAAATGAAATTGCAAACGTAAATAGGCTATCGAAATATCCGAGGACGGGTTACAAATTGACAAATACACACGTGACAATTACATAATGAGGCAATGAACAAGTTAGTCTATTACCGATACGTGACTAAGAAGCGCGTAGGGCTCCATTGCGGGTTGCCACAATATTTGTAACTTGTATTACTGCTGATAGCGTCGTTACAAATGCATTACGCTAATGATCGTGATGCTTATTAACGAGTTGTATAATACTGCTATGTGGATACTTTAGCGTAACTGAAACGAGAACGTTAATTGACTAACCTAAATACAGGAGTACCTTATTATTAAAAATGTATTTCTTGGCATTTTATACCAACGATGGTGGCGTAAGAGTAATAACCCTCTCCTAGTCATATGACTCCTTGAGTTACACCAGACAGTCACTTAAAAAGCATAATGGGTAACGCATCCCGACGCAGCAATACTGAGTTTCCCAGACATCCTCGCGTAGGCATTGTGGGTGTAAATTACGTATTGTCAAATTCCCATGTTTGGAATGGTAGCTCATAAATATAAAGCATTATTAATACCAACGGAGAGAGAAGAAATCGCGACATATCTTCTCTCGATGGTGGGCTTATCAAATGGATATAATTTATTTTTCTAGCAAATAGTCTTGTTAATAGTTAGTGACGGTAGAAATATTGTGATATTGGTGAGAATAGGAATGGTAAGATGGTAAAGTTTCAACTGCAGTTGGAATTAGGATCCCAGCTTAACTACAGACGGATTTGGAATGCTTACGTATCCCATCTAAGAACACAAACGTTTCAATTAGGCCGTAAATAAAACAACAGTGAATATACTGCGAACTTTACAACAGTAATATCGGTTGCTTAATCCAACTAAAAATCTCTAAGGTATTACCCGTAAATGGACGTTCTATGTTTTAAATTCTACAAATACCTAGATGTTTATACTTAGTATTTTAGTAATACATAAAATAATAAATTCACTAGTAAACTTAAGTAATAATTTGTATCAAGACCTTTTAATTACGAAAATAATTAAAAGGTGTTGGTAATTAAATAATCCTTCAAAATAAAAATTAAGGCCATTATCCACCACGCTGGCGAAGCATAAGTTTGCAGACTCTACACGCATAAGAGTACATTATAGTCTAATGGGAGTGTGTTCTCTTGTGACATTTTCGATCATCGTTATAGCAAGTCATATTTGACCTCCATTGTCGCTGATCTTCGATAAAGCGGACTCTGAATAAGTTTGAGTTTAATACAAATTTGCTATAGATAAAGTTTTGCTACTGATACAATGAAAGATTTTATTTAAGTTTATACCAAGCGCTATCGATTGTTGGGAGATATGATAAACCAAATCGTCTGAAGTGCCAAGGTCGAGTAAAAGCACACATGCATTTAAATATTGCATGATCTTGGTACATCGAATATCTCAGATATATACCCATTGCTGCAACTTATCGTCATACCTAAATATATATTCGTCACATTTCCATTCCACACGTTAAATGACTAATTTCGTATTATCTGACGCCAATACAATTTTATCTCTAGATGGAATATCCTGTCGAAAAGGAAAAGTGAAAGCGCTACTGACTGTAGGTAAGACGGGGCACCACCGTAGTGAAAGTCTTCAGAATTCCGATTTATAAATAGATTATAAGCAATATTATCTATTTTATTATATGACATGGCAAAAACGCCTGTATTTTCCCGAAGGGATAGGCAGGAAAACCTGCACACTCCCACGATTTACCTGTTATGTTATGCGGAACACCATGGAATAGGGTGTGATCTTATTGCCATACACTGGACATAAATTCAGACTCAGTGATATACTGGGCATTTCAACAATACTTTTTATTACATTAATTCATCAGCCAAAGATATCGTAAATTAGACTAAATGAATCTTATTGTACAAGGTATATAACATTCGTATATTTTAAAATAAATATACTTTTGTATAACAAGAATTAAGATATGAAATCCTTTTAAAGCTGACCATGACATTTATCAACAAAATGGTCGTAAAATGTTTTGTTGACAGGAAAAATGTTCAATGACAGTACCTTGCACTGAACAGTTGTTTATTTCAAGTAAAGAAACTTAGGTGCATGTAGTATAAAATAAAACTCTACATTCAATTTTGTACCGGCATAACTTATATATGTTTTTTCGGAATCAGAGGGTCAAGGATTTTACTGCCTCCTTGGATGAGTTTTTGCAAGTGCGACTGACGATCAGGAGGTCCTGGATTCCCGCTGATCGAAGTGAGGTAGCGGGGGAGGCAGACTCCGTCATAATTAATTCAGGAAATATTTGATTATAACATATTATTACTCTTGTTAATGACAGATCTTTTAATTTGATTTTAAAAAATTGTTATTGGGTTTCTATTTTAATTAGGTACTGTTTCAATAAATCATGCTTGAGCGTTCTATTACAAAGAATTATGTGAACAATTATTTTTTTATCAACACGGAACTTTAATTATTTCCAGAAGAAAATTATTTGCTTAAGACTTTCTAGGACATATTTGTTTGTATTGTTGTGGACTTTTAGTGAGAACTTTAACTATAACATAAAATAATAAATAAAACCGTAAGCGGAAACGTCCGTGAAAGTATGTGACATGGCAACATAATGAGTTCAATAAATGTTGTAAGGGAAGATGACATGAGACACATTGTTTCCTCGATCGCTCTGAGGGTCAAGATGGACGACATGACTCATAGATGTTTCCGGAAAACTCATTTTACAAACCACCGACAAGTAGTCGAATGGAACGAAACGAATCGCTTCGGAAAAAACAAAACAACTATATTAAATCAATGTCAAATCTGAATTCATTGCTTTGTGAAGTAGTCATAATTATAATATATTTTCGGCGCTAATTAAATTTAACCCGATTTATAAAAAAATGTGTGTAAAATTACCAGTATCCTTTCTCAAGGTTCAAGTTGTCTCCGTGCGAAATTTCAAAAAACCCGTTTTAACGTGAATACTTAACCGACAGAAGACAGAGAGAGTTACTTTCCCATTTATACAAACAAACCTACCTTCAGATAGACACACACGCAGGCAAATGCGGAATTTAATTACTATGCAACAAAAATGTTAAACAGGCTAAGTTTTTATTACGCAAAAATCACGTATTCGGGGGGGGGGGGGCGGAGGGAATTATATGTTACTGTCTAACTTGTAACCAATCTATATAAAACAACTTTTCTCCGTGCCCTCATTGCTGCCTTAAACGTAAGGCAATGCATATAGGCTTTCATTTTTATTATTTTACTACATATACAACACTACAGTTTCACCAATAAATCAATTCCTTGTATTTTTTAAGTTAAACATGCTTGATACTTTACGATACGATTAGTACGAATAAGAATAAAATGAGTTAAATATGATAGGCACCTCACGGTACAATGAGTACAATTGTGATTACAGTGAGTTAAATATGATGGGTATGTTACAACATGACGAATGCTAATTTGATTACGATGAGTTAAATAAATAACTTATGCTACGATGAGTACGATTGAGGTTAGAATAATGAGTTTAATATTAATGGTACGTTACAATACGGTCAGTAATATTGTCATTACGGTCAGTTAAATAAATATCTTATGCTACGATGAGCACGATTGAGATTAGAATAATCAGTTAAATATCAATTGTACGTTATAATACGGTGGGTAATATTGTGATTGTGTGACAACGAGTTCAATAATCGATACCTTACATTAAATATACGTCCACAAGTTACGCATTTTTTCCATGTACGGCTTGCCGCGTCGCAATTACTAAGACCTTGCGTTAAACTGGCCATAATTTTCACGCGATAATTTATTAAGCTGTTAATATTTTATGTTCTTGGCGTGCATTCGGATTTCAACGTTTTCTATTCACAGTTCACTACGTTTTGCAGTGAAGTGATTAGCAAACGAGTTGCAGTTAGGACAGGCCGCTACCAGTTATAGACATTTGCAACCAATTTAGAGCAAGACTTGAGAAATAAGTTAAATATATGAATACGTACAATAAATTCTTGATTTCTTGTCTATTGGGAACAACTTTCCAATGACTGTGAGGATAGAGACCGTAAACCTGCTCTGATAGAAAAATACGGCTTGGCCGAAAACTATCTAGGTAATGTTCAACTTAGATGAATCTACAAGAATAAACATCGAATGTGGCTTATGTCAGTATATCATCATCATCATCATCAGCCTATCTCACTCCACTGCTGGACATAGGCCTCCCCCAATGAGCG
>DWMG01003943.1:0-11385 GCA_018244855.1 Elbella merops | reverse complement strand
CCCCCCGCCCCCGCGCTCTCCCGACGTACCGCCGGCAGCGACGCAGCAGCGCGTCTTACCTATATTCAAAATATGTATATTTAATTATATAACACGACAGATCTCAAATTTATGATGCGTGGGACCGTCCTCATGTAAATTGCGAAGTGATAGGAATTTTGATTAAAAATTAATAATAATAATAATAATGCTAATAATAATTATTGTAATAGTGATGATTAATTAAATACTAAAATTAAATTTAATATGTGTGTACGAGAAAGGAAGGGGTACAGGTAGTGTAGACGGAGTCTAGTTTCCGTCTAGCCTAAAGACTAGTGAATTTACCAGTTTAGTGGAAATTTTTAGTGGTCCCTCAAATGAGGTTAGGTGCAGGCCCGGTATGCTCTCGTTTGTGAAGCGAGAGCGTGTAGGAAATTATAAAGATCTTGGAAGAGGATTTTATTTACTCCTCCACATCACACCCTGTATGCGGGCCTGCTTAGGGGTGCAATGTATATTAGATTAACCGGTGCATTGGCAACTTGAAAACTCTTTAACAGTCTATAGGATTTTTAAAATTTGTATCGTCTGATAGTGTAGAGTTCCCGTTAGAATGTAAAACTTTAACGTTAACACCAAATTGTGCCAACAGTCGTTCGTTTCAATAGACTCTGATGTAATTACGAAAAAGAATAATAATAAATAATTAATGGCAATATTACTATTAAAATATCTGTGAACGTTTTTAAATAGTTTTGTTAAATCACGTGTCGTCTTCAAAATGTATTGAATAATAACAGAAAATAAATAAAAAAATATAGCAGTCTCAAATATCTCCCTGTCAGTAGATGTAATGACGAAATCGGAATAGTAGTGGTGAAGTAATGAGTTTTTATACATTGTATTATAGTATACAGCTTAATATAATTTTCCTTCATTTTAGATTCAATGGAGTTTCGCCACTGATACTTATAAGTGGTGTATATTACAAGCAATATTGATCCTTAAGTTGTGGGTAAACAGTCTATAATTGTGTGATACGGCTTCTCAGTTATGATATTAGCGTGCAGCCACATGTCATCGATTTATCATCTGTACCGATAGCTGCAAATCAATGGATATTTTGTTTACAACAGAACATACAGCGAAACTTGATTTGTATATAAATGCGTGCACGTACGAAGAATCCATTGCACGATATGCACTGCCATTAAAATAAGACCGATTCGTAAGTAATAATGTGACTATAATTATTAGGAGGAATATAGATATATAAATGTACCTAAATACTAGAGTGGACACATTGTACATTGTTCGGCTGTTCATTATTTCATCGTTTAAAACTGTATTCATAATTAAAAACTATGTGAAACATTTTAAGATCCGACCATAGAGGGAGATTAGTGGGGTTCTAGTTGGAACACTCCTGCGTCCAAGCAAAATAATATCATACCACGGAATTAAGAAAAACAATAATTAGTGATGCAATGGTGACATCATGATGCAGAGCAGCGATGAGGTGATAAACAGTGACAGTCAATAGCCACCCTGTATAGTGTCGTAGTATCGTACTATAGCTCGGAGCGCAGCGGAGCGATACTCGCTGTGAGCCCCCTGTATCCCCAAGAATCTAATTACTGCATTTTGTCCGTGTAAATTTACATTTATTTTTAAATAGTTCCTTCCACTGCAACTGTCGAAGGTACTGATATATATTTTTTTCGTTTTCATACAAAAAAAAATTCATATCGAAATATTATGTAGGTACGAAGGAATCAGTTATATATATTTTTTTTACACGACCAACGTTTGAAAAGAGTACATTTAAGCTATGGTTGTAAAGCTGTAAGCTTATATTGAAAGAGGTGTTTTTTTGCATTACATTCATTTAACCCTTCTCATTCTGAGAGGAGAGTCGTGTCCACCAGTAAAACAATAAAAGGGTTAATGTTAAAGATGAATATAAAGGAAAGTTACAGTGTGCCTGCAATAAATATTAAATAGAAATTGGTTTGGATGAAGACTATTATTTAGTATCTAATACGGGGCGATATAGAACGTCACTGAAATTATATATCTATTTATGAATACGTTCTGTGTATCACGCAGAGATCAACCTGTTTAATCAGAAATACCTACAGTACGGGCAATAATTTAGATATCGGCATTCATACTGACCTAAATCTGAAAATTATATTAAATTGCTTTTTATGCAGTTAGTACCTTCCATTACGTCATCATCGAGCAGTGCCTAGTTAACGTCCGCGAGTTATATGTCGGTGGTAGCGCCGCTCGCTCCGTAGCAGTCGTTTCTTAATTCGGCTCGAACACCAAACTAGTGGGTAAATAAAGGTAATAATAATAAATGTTATTATTATTATTAATATTGTATAGTCTCTAAAACGGAATACTTTCATTGTACAATGATTTGTTGAGTTTGTTTTTTATAGGACTATATTTCATTCTCACGTCTTTGTATTGTGATGTTGTTAAAATTTCGTATAATTTTAAATATTATGTAGTTTTTACATACATTTCGCGGAGAAAATATTAATCGAACCGAAATTTACGGGAGGAAAAAAACCTATATAATTGTAACCGAATTGGTTAATATAAAATCTGTCACACTGAAAGATTCGCTGATTTTTCTTGAGTTCAATTTGTCAATAGCTTTGGGCTTATTTAACATTTTTTTTACTCGGTTACGCAATAATATAATAAAAAACGATCGATATAATAAAAAAGTTTCAAAATGCAGTCAGATAAAAATAGAATACATTGATCAGTTAAAAGTCAGCTCATAGCCGTGAGAGTGGAATATGGTCCTGTATTTTGTAAATTAGCGGGAGGGAGGTTGATATTTCACCCGTTGAGTGACGCACCGAACTCACCCTGTGCGATGTGTAGACTACTTGTACATTTAAGGAAGTTTCGAGTGAAGCATATATATGTATGTATATATATATATAAACGATGGTACCATACCTGTGGTGAACTTGTTAAACAATTCCGGTTCTTAATAATATCGGGAATAATTCCTGACTTTATAGTCAGTATAATTTTTAACTCATATGTCTGATATTTGTTTATGGTAATGTCGGTTCTGCTGCTTGCTTGGATCACAACTGAAGAAGTCCGGAGAGTATCCCGTCGCAAAATTTTAACACCGGTTGATCGAAGTTATGTATATAATATATGTACATGCATGTATATGGGCTGACGTTATAACATATAAACTATGTGATTTCAATGTAATATAATTTCCATGGAAATATTCCCGATGTCGTTAACGAGAGAACCTAAATGTATGTGATATGAAAATGAATTTTTATTTCGCCCTTTACGAACACCGCCAGTGTCTATTGCAGTTAAATTTAATTGTAGCCCGTAAAATTGAATATCATTTAATGTTGTATTTGTTTATAATCACTTCTCATCGCTGTAGGTTAAATATATGGCAAAAATGATTTAAAAAAACCAACCTCCAATAGTTAGCAATATACCGTATATGGGAAAATGTATTGTTATGGAATTAATATAACTTTGCATTGCAATTATCTGCGTGTTAAAAAGTAGTGTTCACATGCGTGTTTCACTCGGGGTATCGTCGGGGTGTAAACTTGAAAAGGTTCGTCGTTGAGCACCAGTGTGGACGAAGGCTTATCACTAGCAGATTATTGCAAAGCAAAATTATATTAATTTTTTTTTATATAGATCAATTATTTTTAAGTTTTACATAGAAGATCGTCTATAAAACCGCTCGATAGCATAGCTCGATGTTTTCGTTCGCGAAATAAAAAAAACTATACGCCGTCTGAACTGTGAACGAGTGAGCGAATTGTGTGTTAGTGAACTACATAAGGAAGTGTAATTTGCATTTGTATGTATGTATGTATAATGTTGTACTGATGATGTTGATGTGTCGCGGGGTAACGAAATTATTGTAAATAATGTACGGTCTGGTTTGTGTTTCGTTTAGTTTGCAGTCACTTCTCCCATGTACAAGTTGCCATCGCTGTTTACTCCGTGGCCAGCTGGGGATCAAAGCGTACTATCGTTCGATCTCGTATTACGCACTATCGTCGGCTGATTGTACCGTGTCTGTTATCTATTGCCATCTTGGTCGTCCTGAAGTACTGTCCTTATAATTTCTTGATTTAAATTAATGATTTTTGTGTAGTATGAAATGATAGCAAGAGAACTAATTGCAAGACAATTTAAAATATAAGCTTTTGACAGTCTCACCTTTCTCAGTGATTCCTTAAATGAATATATATATATATATACACACACACATATATATATTATTTGTGTCACTTCTCTTTCTAAAAAGATGATGATGTCATATTATAATTGTCACTTTTTGTTATCGAAGGTACACAAGCTAAGGGTTTATAATGAGACCGATTGATTCCTAATAAAAATATTTAACTCAACTTCAACAGAACATGCGTAGAATGATAGTGCGAATTGACCCTAATGGTATCTACGATAGTATGAAGCATATTGGAATCATCTCGCTTTCAACAAAAAACGATATAAAATATCGTTTCGTACATCAAACGATCGTTTTATATCGTTGAAGCGAAGAAATATTACGAAGCTGGATATAGGTTCTTTGATTACACACGTGATGTAAATGGTGATTTTATTATTGAAAACATTAAAAAGCGTAAAAAAACGAAGGCATTGAAAAATTGCACATTTTAATTAAACTCCAACGTGTTTCATACTGTCGTCGGAAAACGCCTGCTAGTGAATAATGTCTGTTAATAAGGATGCATGTGGTTGCCGTGTCTTAAAGTAAATTAGTTAGTGCTAGTGTAAACGAAATACGACTTTATTGTAAATTTACTTAGAGTACATAATGACATGCACTATATTAACAGACATCACTAAGGGCTGACATGGAAATTTAACATGAGATTTATTTTTAATTTTAGTTACGTATGTACTAGGGTATCTAATGTGTTTATTAACTTGATTTTTACTATTTTACGATGTCATGAAATAGTTCTGCCGCGCTCTGTTTTAATTTTTTTTTATCGACGTGTAAACAAAATGTGCTTTTAATCGTTTAAAAGAATGTAAATATGATATTTGAACTGATAATAATAAAATTTTTATTTCTTAATGATTCGCTGTGTTTTTGTACACCTTACCAATCCTTTTAAATGTGCTACTGGCCACTTATAAATAATTTTACGCACCTGACATGATATATGACCAACGGTACTTTTTATACCCACAGGCCTATTATTTCCATTAATAGTTATCATATAACTGCTATTATTAGACCTCCACAGCAGGACCCTTACAGAGTAGACAGAAAGCACCGAGTGTCTAATATCTATTCTTGTAGACATGACGTGCTTCTACAGCATTCACTACAATTTTCATATTGTTATTAATAACAGTATATACCAAAGAAAAACCGAAATAAACACGCCTGTATTAACGTTATATAAGATTCAACCCTACAAATATAAAAAGTACCTCACTAATCCCTTTAATATCCTTTCATATCGAGAAAAGTACTACACCCACATAGCCAACCAACCTACATAACCAACCAATCGGCACTCCTGACGCTCCGAACCGAAATATCTACAAGATTTAATATCATCGGAAGAAAAAAATATTGTATAGGAAAATTCTCTAGTGACGGCTGGAGATCACTAGGCCGTGAAATTTAGGCCTCTCATCTATGGCTCGGCGCCAATATACAAAAATTCAGATACATTGACCTGACTACTAATAAAAATGTTTTCATCATAATCATTTCGAGACGCTGTAACCTGCGACAAGAAAATAACTCCTAAGCGGTTATTACTCTTATGAAATTTGTATCGCCATCATCAGCCTGTCTCAATCCCCTGCTTACCATAATGGGGGGTCTTAATGAGCGCCTCATATTCGCTATACAATAATGAAAATACTGAACACGAATGTTATGCAATATGCTATTTAATATCATCAGGCGTTTCTACGGCGATTGTAATGATTTAGTTTATTCTACTTACCTTCACGTTCTTTTTTGGAGGGAAACAGACCTAAATAGACTTGACATAAGATTTGTTTTATTAAATATATACGTCACATATTTTTTACTTTTTGCGTTGATCAGAGATTCTTGACGAAATTGGTAATTTTTGTTTTTAAAAATGTAAATGGTTTGTAAGTCTAGTAATATCTCTAAAATTAATCAATCTTAGCACTTACTAAGTTTTATTGTTTTTTTTTAATTGTCAACAAATAGATAGATTTTGTCTTAAGGCTTTTCCGCGAGGAACCTTGGAGACGTGCTCTAATAAACCTACTCGTATGATAGGTATTCGACGCTAACGGCTCCGGGTCCTTCAAATGAATTTCCCATTAATAAAGTGAGGGTCGATCCTGCGAGTTTAATTAAGTTCCGTTCGAGCTTACCTATATTGGAAAGCGTCTTAGACACATTAGGAAACATATACACTTAGACACATATCTTGGTACTCAAAATCTACAACATGATACATTTAACATACTGATATGTAACGTGCACGACAAACAAATGAACTAAACACACTTCTCTATGTAATATTTTTTCTTACAGAATTCTTAATATCGCAAATTGAGCAGAAAGATCTAATACAATAATATGTAATTCCAATTAGGTTTTTCCATTACCATATACACACTTTATAAGCCCGGTTTTCCGAGGTAAAAACAATGGGCTACTACAATAGCTATTAACACATCGGCTATTAAAATAGTAACACATTACCGGCCTTTATGAAACCTTAAGAGTAATCTTTTCGTTTTGGTTTACAAATGCTTTGTAACTTTCTGATGTTAATTCAGTCGTGAGTTATACGTTTCGTGAGCCCCAACCCTCACATCGGAATAAAGAAGAAGAACCGCTGTCACAGCGAACAACGGGTTTAACAAGAGCACCGACTCAGATGGCTTTGTTAGATTATCCACAGCGTTCTGAAATAAATTTCCAGTCAAAAGAATTAATTTGATAACGAGATATAAATGGTCCGTGAAGTTGGAATAAAAGTTGGCATCCATCAAATGAGCGGGTGTGGGTTCGCTATCCGATCTAATTGTCTTCCTTCGCGCAAACCAGGAAATAAAAGCGAGGCAAAACTTTTCTGTCGTTTGTACGTAGTTAGCCTCTTTTTATCTTGGCTTTTTTATAGGTGAAAAAAATGGACCTTTATTAGTCTGCTTCCTACATCGACGGTCTGGAAATTGATCCGCCACGCACATAAATCTATACGAAGTTCTCATAATCAAACGTTATTCATTGTAACGGCAAAGATGCATGAACAGTGGTAGCTTAGTGATTAGAAATTAAGCCTCCGGGAGTTCTTAATTCAAACCCATGCCGCGAAATTCTTTACAAAGAAATGTGCGTTTTAAAATAAAATATCGCCTGCTATGACGGTAAAGAATAACATCGTCTGATAACCTTTACATTTTAAAGTATTCCGAAAAATATTGACAAAGGAAAACATTGGCACGAATCCTGCAGGACTCACCTAACCTTTTGTACACGGTTCGCGAAAGCGCGTGAAATCTGCCAATCTTGGTGTGGTCATAGATTGTGATCTTAACCAGCGTCATTTAGGGAGTGCGCCGCATGCAACAGTGGAATAACAAAGCAGTTGAAGATGACGACCTAAAATGTATATAATCTCTATGATGGTCAGAATTGGATTCGCCTTCGAGATTTAAGCCGTATCTCAAATGCTAATAGGTACAATCATAGATCTCCTGCTAAGGTGCAGGACACTCTGTAGGACAAATATTAGTTTTAGAGGGTGTTCCTCTGAGAACTAGGCTGGAGTGTCGGGTGTCTCGCTGTTTACGAAGACACACAGACCCGAATACAAGTCTACTATCGTTCTAGTACTCGTATACTGAACAGTGTTGTAGCTACCCCATCACGGTATAGCTTTAGTAATTCAAAAGAGCTAGTATATGAGTCTCGATTAATTGTAATAAAAATGTAGAACGCTTTTGTTAGCATTCAAAGTTCATATTTCAATGTCAATGACTTCTTTGTTCTTATAAGTTACTGCTAGCCTGTTTTATTTTTAATATTACTATCATCAGCTACGCGCCGAAAGTGGTTTGCGTAAAGAATGTGGATTTTATCAGAAATATATATAATTTCACCAATAAATATAATTCAATAGAAAACGGCGATAATATAAAAGCATTATATTATTAGAAATAACTGAGAGTACAATTTGGTACTTTTAGTGTTTTTTTCTCTCGAATAAATAACAAATCAAGTTAATAAGAAATTCAGAACAAAAACAAGAATACAAAAATAATTTACTATGTCCTCGATACGTCCTAAAATTTTCTATGATCGGGACTCAGTCTAATGAAATGGGATGCATGAAAGGAGCCTCCCCGTGTGACGCATCGTAAAGAATTATGCGTCCGGCGCACCCTGGGCAATGGTCTGCGGACGGCAAGTCGGTAACGCAGACTAGCCGATCCTTTCACCACGACTCGAAGGCAAAACTTTCGTATTTATTAATATTATTATATAAGTATTGACGATATTATGACAGACATTTGCAATCCTTCTACATTTTTATGGACGATTTTACGCGAGAAGTGGCAAGGAAAAGTAAAGGCCTTCTATTTTACTTATGTTTTATTTATGTAGATACTTAGGATATATTTAACTGTAAAATGTTATTAATGAAGCACAGCAAAATATAAGAATTTTATCATACATATTATATTTTATCCGATGAAGCGAGCGATAATAATTATGCATATTATTCCACAAATTACACTCGAAATGTTAATACAATAATTTAATAATACGAGTAAGCATATTATTAGCGTAATATATCAAAACTATCAATTGAACCATATATGTTTATTTAATAATAATAATATTACATTCATAAATTATTGATGAAAGTAGCTTTATGTTCAACTCTAATTACAATTTAATTATGCGCATTGGAAATTTCGCAACGTATAGCTCAAAGGGACAGTGGCTAAGAAATTACACCAGCTACGGTCATAACAAACTTCTTTGGACGCTTCTACACTCGTCTATTGCTCATTTCTCGTTAATTAATTACAAACAAACGTACTGTGACAGAGTTGTTCTCTAAGGCTCATGAAGTCTGCCATACTGCACTTAGCCAGCGTGGCTCACCGTAGTTTTAACCCTTTCATTCTGACTGTAGTGCCCTGTTTAAAAGCGAAAAAATAGAAGGATCAGAAAAAAATACTGTGATTGTGGACTTCACAACTGTATACCTACTTCTGACTTTATAAAATCAAAGAATTTCCAATACGGAATACCGTTGTTATAAAACAGAAAGTAAATATGTTGTGATGATATGATGGCCTTAGGCAGATCGTCCATGGCAAGTTTTTCATGAACGCGTTATTTTGGCATTTAGTCACATCTGCAACTAGCTATCAACGCGATTCAGTATTGCTTCTTCATCGTTAAAAATACGCGGATGCGGATGTTTCGGGCGAGATTGGGTAAAAGAACGGAGGTGATGCCGCGCACGGCTTCGAATTAGGTAATTTTGTTTTCGAAATGTCACAAATTTTACACTTCCAAATAAACTTTATCTGAAAATAAAACTCAATGTTTTTCGTTTTTAACGAAATCGCAGCTAATTTGCATTAGGTCATTACTTTCGGCTCACCCTGTACAAATTTGACACGAAGGATACAATAAGTCTCCTCACGCCCAGTCTGACAAATAATAATATTGGGTATCTATCGTCTCTATACCAATAGAGGCTAAAGCCAACGAAACAAGTAAAATAAGTATTGACGATCGCAATAATGTTTCATGAATGTAATGTCCTTTGATTTGGCTTTTGGCGAAGTTTCAAATACAATTACATCGACATTTTGCAAACTGTGCCCATTTCATGTACTCCTCAGGACTTAGCCAAGATTTTCGATCATAATATTATTATGATTTCATTTGGAAACATTAGCTCAATGTCCTTCATTGCTTATATTGGATTTAGTTGGTATAGTCTCAAAAATAAGTAAAGTATGTAGTAATATAATCTTCCCATAACAGTTTCTCATTTGCTTTGGCTTTTAAGTTCTTCGACGGTTAGGTACAAAGATGTATACGCTCATCTTGGGTTTTAATGTTTGCATGCAATATATTACAAAAGTTTGCGGCTACTAAAGTTTAATTACCGCCGCCGGCTGACCTGCCAGTTAGTATCACGGTGCGAAATTTTAGCTTGGCTTAAGTTGGCTACAATAATCCGCTGCTCATTTCAATATTTCTATCGTCAACGAAAAAACTCTCATAATTATCTTGTAACCGTGAATAATGTTCTAGATTATTAAAAACATCGCTCTTGTAATTTCCCAAGTACACTCCCACGTTTTACCAGGTATGCTTTAGATCCCATTACGGAATGGGAGGCAAACCTATTGCATATGTATATACCGGGCACAAATCTAAACTGAAAATTTAACTAACAAATCTAAGTTAGAAAAACCCGACAGTATCCGAAGCTGCTATCGATCTTCCGAACTTCGATTTGCAGTCGATTCGATCCAAACTTTGATTTGCAGTCACGCTTGCAGCCACTCGAAAAACGAGGCAGTCAAATTTATTTAAATTATGTAATTCCTGCAGTTTTATTTGTGTAAAACATACACCTCTTCACCTGTTCATTTAGACATTCATTCATCCGTCCATTTAACAATTTACCCATTCATTTATTTGCTTATTTAAATAGTTCACCATTCTATTAACACTCGTTTATTTATTCATTTTCTCGTACGTTCGTAGAGGAAGGGATCCTCTATACTCATTCATAAACAGATATTTCTCACATTTATCCTTTTTCCTTCATATACTTTTCACTTCCTAGCACATTATGTCTGTCGGAATATAATAACTTCAGGTAAAAACGTTGAGGTTTCATTATCATCGTCATCAACCTTTTTATAGTTATCGGAACGAAAAGAGTTGAAGGAGTGGTCTAGCATGCTGGCCAAGTATGGGATTGCTGCCTTCCCACTGATTGCGCTAATGATACGAATAATCTCTTGTTCTTGCAGTTCTGTTTCCTATTTAACCCTAACTAATAATGTTACTAACTGAGCTAACCGACACTGAATATCACATTCCGACAGC
Source organism: Elbella merops (assembly GCA_018244855.1). NCBI lineage: Eukaryota > Metazoa > Arthropoda > Insecta > Lepidoptera > Hesperiidae > Elbella > Elbella merops. Next base: position 248 of record DWMG01003943.1, on the reverse strand, counting down.
CTTGTCGGGTCGGTAACAGACGTCCATGCACGAGACTAGCCACTTGTGACTGATTCCCGTTTATTTCCTGCTCTTTGCATTTTAAAAAATTCTTTATATTTTAAGTAACCCATAAATGTACAATACAACACAGTTTTTTTAATTTTTTTTTTTTTCCACCCATTAGAATTTCACTGTTGGAATACGGGTCTCCTCTCATATTGAGAGGGTTAAGGCCATAGTTTGCCACGCTGGCCAAGTGCGGGTTG
>DWMG01003942.1:0-11385 GCA_018244855.1 Elbella merops | reverse complement strand
ACGTAACCGGTGAAACGTGGGAGTGTTCTGCACTCCTCTGCCTACCTCTTCGGGGATTACAGGCGTGAAGTTACGTAATAACACCACTAGTTACTGTTAATTATGTAGATAACTTACTATGAAAATGAAATTGTTATCAAACATTCCTCCATTAGTGTAGATCGTTTTGATTTTACTTGGAGATAAAAGCGTTGCTACTCCCCAGGACTGAAATACTTAGTCGCTTTTAGGACTCGTGTAGCCTGGCAACAGTACTCTTCGGGCTGAACCACAAAATATCAATAGATATGGTATGATTAGATTTTGACCTATTTGCTGATAATTGGAGGAAAGTTTTAAATGTATGCTTAAGTTATTGTATTTCGATCTCGCTTATGGTGACTTGATTTGTTTTATTATTATATCTATAATTAACTTCCATATTTAATGATTGATCTATGAGCATTTTTGGTATTGTGCTTTATAAATTATTGTGTTAACGAATATGTGGGTTTCTGTAATCGTATTAATGAACGATTTGTGTATAAATATTCAGTAGTTAGTGTTAATTTGATGAAATTAATGTAGGAAAAAGCTATTTTAGAATGATAAGCGCGGTTATTAATTAAGTAAATGTTAATGGGGACAGTATTAATGTTCGTTCTGTTTGTGGCTAATTAATTAGACAAGAGATGGTATTCTTAAGCATTACGATGATCGCTAAGAGATGATGATGATGATGTACTCTTCTACAGTAGTTTTGTTAACAAACCAGTAATTTTGAATTTAGTATATAGACCCTTATAACACCGTAAGAATAGCTAATGCGTTTCTGGTTATAGTGAGCTTAGCGCCTTTCTCGGTGAACTTGCGAGACGGCGCTGCGGGAATATTGTAACGAGGCTTCGTTTTATTTACCGGATGTCGCCTTCGTACCCGGCTGGCAGCTGTTCGGTTTTTAAATCTATCTCGGTTCAATTCTTTTCGTGTGCCTTTTGAGTGCAGCCTACTCGAAGCAAAATCGATAATTTAATAATATTTATATATATTGTTTAATAACTGTTTCACTACATTAAGCCCTTATCATTTAAATTGCCGATTTTAATATGACAAGAGTGAAAATCAATGTTCTTAGAGTCTGAAGTTCTGATTTTACTTTTAATATAAATATATAAGTTTTATATTTGTTTTCCCCCCGTTCTATTTTTCTTCGAGATACCTATTTATGTGACCAATGAAAAATCGATTTTGCATGTTATTTTCGATTTCGATGTACCTTCGTGATACCAACTTAGTACAAACTACTCGTAATCCCTATGACGTGTATGGACCAGGTAGTGCTAATGAACACTGATGATTAAATGAAAATAAATATCAGGAGCCAAGCACACACATACACACACACAGGGCCATCTGATCCCAATGTACGCTCGAAGAGCAGCCTCAGGCCTATTTAATGTAAATGATGATGAAAATACTCCGATAGTCATAGATTTGTTCCTCTTATAGGTGATTACGTGTCGAATATAATTTTCATGTGTGTTTTCGTTACATTTTTGTTTTTTATTACGTTTTCCTCATCTGTGCCATTCAATTATATTTAGAATTTCATATCAGCCATTATTAGCAAATTGACATAGCTATGTTACAACAAAATTCGCTTCGAAATACAATCCTTGCACTTTGAATTGGTTCATAAAGGAATTGAAAGATGGGCACAGAGTCCTACAGTAAACTCACAATTGCAGTCATGTCCGAATATTTTCGTTGTACTAGTCCATTGTTTATTGTTGGGTCTATTACAATTTGCATTGAATGAATCTGTCCAATATAGTGAGCTGGCTGTGCCTTACTTTTGTCCATAGATATTGAAATAAATTTAACCCGTCCATTTAACCATCAGATAATATTGATTTTGAAACCCAATTTTCCTGTATGTAACTTTATGGTAAAAGATAAAATTGTAAATAATTACAGTTATAGGATGTCCTGGAAATGATGTTTGATCTTTTATACACAAAGGCAGAGATTTGACATTCTGTGTTTGTGTATTAAAGTAACAATAAATATTATGGTAACTGTAACATCTGTTGTAATCGTTACTTAATTTCCAATATTCGTCCAGTCCTCACATATCCCACAACTTCCCGAAGAGAGAAGTTTCATTGGCACTGATTGGACGCGTGGCAGTGTCTGTTACTTGCGCTCATTCTTTCTACGAACATCCAAACTATAGACTGGGTTTCTTTGGCAAGGGTTTCTTGAGTAAGCGTTAAAAAGATACCTTCAGGTCTAACAAAGCGTCGGTGACGCTTCTGATTTTAGAAATGTTCATAGGAGAGGCATATGACATGATTACTTACAATGAGGTGGTTCATTTACCTGTTGATCAGTTTATGAAATATATTATGAGATTTAAAAAAAGAGCTATCTGGCAGTTTTCCTGTTTGTGTCCGCACCACACCTCGTGCACCAATGAAACATTCGAGCGAACTCTTTTTGAAAGGCAACAACACAATAATGGGTATAAATAATTCCCGTTATCTTTTAGTTGATAAATTTCCTAAGAATGTTGTTTTCATAGTACAACACGGTCCTTTAGGATAACATCTTTACGTGACCTCGTATAGAGTTCGGGCTGGGTTAAGATTTATTAGTAACATACCAATGGTTTGCCAGCCGCTTATGTTAAATGTTGCATTAACAACATATAGAATGTTTTTTTGTCTACTGAGTGTGTATTATTTCTTCGTAAATACGAGAGTGCCAGCTCTGTGTCAGCCGCAGCGGTCGACCTCTCCAAGGGCAGCTCGTTTGTTCCCCGTGCTCGGTAACAAACGCGTTGTTACCTGTCAATTGTTGTACGCTCCCAATTGCTACCTGCTCGTATTGTTAAATAATAGTTTTTATCTGATACGTTTAAAGGCAGCTGCTTCATTTTTAATGTATGTATTAAAACCTACGTATGAAACGCAATAATAAAATATTACGTCATAGAAATATGTTATAAACAAAATAGGTTCACGTTTTAATCAGACTATTTCGCGGTATCATAAGGTTTGAGTAATAATTAATACAAACACCTGCTTAGAGATGTAATAATAATATTTTAGGGCGTGTTTACATACGTCCATCTGATCCCAAAATAAGTTCATGTCGTTATATTTCCTAAAGCGTAATACTGAATTAGTATTTAAGGTATGTGAGTGGTTGAGGTGCGTTTGAGAATGTTGATACACAACTTGTGTAATAATGATCTGGGCGGTCTTCTTGGAACAGATATATCAATTAGAGACAAAATATAACTTGCCAAAGCTGTATTACGAAACTGTTTCTGATTTACCTGAAGTAGTTTGAACGAGATACGGATGTGTATGAGTGATGAATGTTAAAAAAGCGAGTCGGGTCTATAAATATCGCTATATTTGGCGTTTGTGGCTCTCTGCCAAGCCCGTAACCGACCTGCCGTGGTGAAGTAATAAAATAATAATTACAATATTACAATTTAACATTTTTAAATTGTATTTGTGTTTCATAAGTAAAACGTATAATATTTTTAGTTACATTATTTACTTTATGTTATGTCGAGTCGCCCTAGCGGGGGTCAACATTATTTCCTATGGAATTCTAAAACATCATTGCGAAAAATATTCCAGGTCTTTTTATTTCACATACGTACTCTCGTATCACAGAAATAGGGACTCCGTAAAGGCAATTGTTAAAACAACTTTATTATTTTATATAGGTACCTACATTATCCTGCCGACAAACTGCACCGCAGTTTGTGCAGAACGTGTGTAAGTAATTATGTACTCATTGGATGTAAATAAATAGAAAAAAGGAAGATATGTAACCGCTTCGGCTCTTTTACGACTCCATGTGTCGGCATCGCTCCGTCATCGATGATCGTTTAGGAACGTTTCGCACAAGTATCCAGTGCGTACTGCATGATCACATCATCACCGGAGATTACTTTGCGGAATTCTACGTACGTGCATTACCTTGAATTTTTCCTGTCTGCCTATTTTCGTGAAAAACCTGATATAAGCGCAGACGAGTGCCTTTTTAAGCATTTAATGTTGAACAAAGGAGCAAGTATGTGCTTCATTTGCATCGTTGGCGGTGCATCATTTTCCGATTTTATGTTCGTGTTCTTAATATAGATGGTTATGTATATTATAAATGTCTGGACTCACATGTGACTCGCCTCTTCAAAATAAAATTTTCGTGTCTGATATGTATCACGTTGGCATTCTAAATTAGAATTTCTAATAATAAAACGAAATTGAATGATATTTTGGGCAAAACAATATTTTATTAATCGGTAACTTCCTTTTAGCCGCAATGCCTTCCTTAAGATAGATTGAATAGGGACTTGAAGTTTTTAAGTCTTTCCATTGATTTTGATATGTCAGCAGTTGCACAGGAGCTTAGCCCAGCGTTGTGGCGATTGCGTGCGCGCCAACCGGTTCCACGTTGCCTCCACCCCCGCGTCAACCCCTCGTGTACCCCACAGCCCTCGCCCCGCACCCGCGCCCGGCGCATGTCCCCATCCGACTACGCTGCAGCTGACTGATTCCAATCCCCAGATTGAATTTCCATATGCATTGGATGCACAACGTTGTCGTTATTTGTTAAGGCTACAATTTTATTAAAACTTACCGGTTTATGCCTACTACCTGTCTGTGAGTACATGTGCAATAGGTACGAATTATTCATTTGGTATGTTACCAATTAAACGTATTCAAGACTCGTAGTTAAGTACCTATATAAAAACTCAAAACTGATAGAGGCACTAATATAATATTAATGTTTAGTGAATCAAACCTATTCGGAAACATGGAAAAACCTGAACTTAAATTTACAGTCTGTGTCAACTTGACTCGGTGTAGAAATGGATGGCGCCAGATAATTACTGTAAATTATCCTCGACCTTAACAGATTGTTATAAAACCTCGCAACCAGCAATGGTACAATTTAAAAAGCAAAATTTTAAGGTACATATATAATAAAGAAAGATTTATCGCATTCGTAAAATGTCTGTTTATTACTTTTCAATCGTTCTCGCAGGTGCCAGTTATAAGTCTAATTGTGAATATGTAGGTGCCAGAATACATGAAGATAGTTTTGCAAAACATGATTAGGGTTAATTACAAATTGCAAATCTGTAATCTTTGCTTTAAAGCAAAGTTATCTAAAGCTAATTTTACTTCTATTTTACTATTAGCAATTTTTCTCTTTTCAAGAGAACCAATGTAACGCCAGATAATAGAACGAATATCTGTTAAACATAAATACACCTACTACAAAGAAAAAACGTAGTAAAGGCGAAAGAAATTTTATCTGAAATCTTTTATCTGATTCTGAAAGAAAGAAATCTTTCTGAATCCTTAGTCCCTGCCTACCCCTATAAGAAATAAATACATGTGATAATATCTATATATTTTTTCGCTATTTCAAAATATCAAAACAATAAGTATGTACAAAACGTCTGTTGGTTGCCATGACGAAATGTTAGCGTGTAGCTGCGTATCATTAAACGTAACTTTAAAATGACTCATTTTTTTGTACGTACACACCTTGATATCGCAATACCGTGGCATCCGCGCGACTCTTCAGGCTCAGGGGACCAGCGGGCGGTTGAGGTGAGCACGTAAATCGACCCCTTGGACGAGTACCATTAACGTTCAAGAACGTTATTAAAATAAAGTATAAATCAATACACGAGTGTTGATCGCCACCTATCGTGTGTTTTTTTTGTTTCGTTTAGACAACGTTCGTTTTATCATCTTGGCCCAAAGACAGTCGACCCCCACAAACGGCAGTTTAGTTTGATAATGTAAGCCTTCGAAAATTTGTACTATGTTGTATTATACTGGTGTACAATAAAGAATATTTGTATTGTATTGTAAGCGGAAACACGTTAAAAATATACAAATATTGTCTGGTACTAAGCTATTATAAAATTAATTAGGGAACACTGCATTATCAACGAGGAAACCGCAACGCCACGTCACCGGCGATGTTGTTACTGCTTGTACTACGTAATTATGTAGTATTAATACGTGCTCTTTTTCGCGCCGTTTTTGTATTAATTATAAAAGGACCGAATGAAACGAATATCGTTCGTTATCAGTCTCATTTCTTTCTAAGGTGCTGTGTGCACAAAAAATATAATGTTTATATGACTTGTGGTATAGTCCCGACATGGCAGGTAAAATAGATATACAATAAAAGGCTGAAACTGACAATGGAAGCAGTTTGCTCATTTTCACCGTTGTATGAAGTGTATTGTACGAATTTATTGTTAGATATATCCGGCTTCCCTGAACCACATAATATCAAAATAATCCTAGACAAATAAAAAGCATTATTTCTTCCAAAGGGACCTAGTATCATCATTAACAAATCGTTCTGATGTTAGCAAGGTTCTTATTTTTTGGCGTGTGTTATGTTTACCAGCCGGCTGAGAAACTATACATATAATATGTGGCTATACGTCAGTAAATGTTTTGTGTTAATATGTACCAGCGACTTGTAGGTTAATTTCGTCTTAGTATATATTTATTTAAAATTAAGGTATGTTCAACCCCTTTATGGTCGTGTTGTTTTTTTTGGAATACAATTGCAAAGAAAACCTGCTACATTCCTCTAAGTAACAAACACTTGCAAGTATACATTCGAAATTAGGCCAGCAGTAATTTTAAAAATAAATTGTGTGTTACACTGGCCTGAATACCATACCTATTTTTTTTATTGCAAAACTGAAAAGCCAAAAAGGAAAATCGATAGTGGACCCTACTTTTGAAATGAAATAATATCCATAACCGAACCTACATGAATGTACGTAGTTACAGTCTTTAGACGTCTTTAATATAATGTCAAAAAGCGAATGTACAAATGGAGAGAGCGTAGTTGTTGGAATAAATTTGAAAAGTTACGAGTACCTACTTATCAAATCCTGTTATAACGATTTCTTTATCGGACTTCCCTTTTAATAGCTAAAGTGCATTGATATCGACGGGCAGGCGTTAATACCTACTATAGTGACATTTATTTTTATTGATGTTTACGAAAGATTACATGACAACGACATCACATTGTTATCATCATCATCATCTTCATGAAGTCAATATCATCTTCATCATCCCCATACTCAACAGTTTTATCGTACTACTGTTGGTCACAACACTCTTCTCAGGAAGACAATTGTTAAGGCTATAATCCGCAACGGTGGCGAAGTGCGATATCGAAAATTTCAAGTCTTAAAAATATTAAGGAAAACTCTATGGTCCCTCGCGATAATTGCTACAGCAAGTGTTATTTAATGTTACAAGCCACATTTCTTCTTCATATTGATTCTTTTCCAATTCATTTTTTATATAATACGAAGCAACCGTCATGTAAGAGTATGAGCGTCGTGGAGCTTCTAATAATACTTTCGTCGTAAATTATTACATTTTTGTTAAAAGATATGTGTTTTTATCTTCCGTAGACCCCAAATGTGACCTCCGGCCGCGTGCCTGCTTCCTCCCGCTATCTAAGCCTATGCGGGCGGGTTCGGTTTTCAATAAAACTTTACTGCTCCAGAAATAGACGTAGCGGTCTAAGATGATCGTATTTATTGATTTTATATCTACTCATACAGTTTTCTTCGTAATCGTTACTTTAAATATTTAGATATAGTAAAGAACATTTTTAACTTTGTTTACCTATTATTATTTGGTTTTATTTTTGATGGAATAAAGGTATGGTTCGGTATAATTAAGGTAAAGGTATGGTTCGGTATAAATAAGATTGAACGTCGTATTGTCTTAAGCGCATAGTACGTCTATTGTGATAAGCAACACAGAGCTTCACATGTGATGCAACAGTTGATGAGATAATTTTCGTATAATATATTTAGCGTTTATCGGGGTAAGAGCTCGCACACCCCACATCACCCTCGAGTCATTGCGAGAGCATTTTCCCGGTCTGCGCCCCGTGCTCTCACCGGCCCGTCCGCCTCGCTACCCCTGTTCACTAGCTCCCGGAGCGTTGCAACATCGAATGGTAAAAAATGCTCCGCCGGGCTACAAAACCTTATTGTTCAGTTACTCCACGCATTCGGCTAGTATTTTCGTTGCTCTTCGAAAATCTTTCTATCGTTTCTATATAGATAAATAATCTATTTTTATAAAACAAATCTGAAAACTCCTTTCTTAACATATACGTGAGACCTATACCAGACATATACCAGAGATAGTGTAAGCAGTCTTACACGTTATGTCACCAACACAATTACTTTAAAAATGTTCGTTTAGGCATATTGTAATGTGAGAACAATTTGTAGCGTTAATCTTAACGACCTGAAAGAAATCATTGAGCTGATATTTTACAGCCACTGAGAGTCAATCATTCATGCCTTCACGAGTTAACGAGTTGGATCGCGAGCGTAGAGCCATAGCGGATGTGAGTTGAGAGGGTGCAAAAGGTCCGAGATAGCGGCGAGGGGCGTGCGGGGGCGGCAGGGCGCGGCGGAGGCTGCGCGGCGCGCCAGTCGACCGCCGGTGGCCGCGCGCTTCCGATGTTCCACTGCATCGTGCAGCCGCGCCATGACTGGGGGCCGCCCGATCTCACCAATGCCTTCCCCGGTACGTGTTACCGTTAGCCCTCTCAGCTCCACCTGCACACGAGTCCGACCGCCTGTCCGACCCCACCGCAACGTCGACTCCGCGGCAATATTCACTCGACACTATATGATCTATTGGTGGTACCGAAATATTCTTTACACGTAATATTCCGCTGCGGACTAATTATAACCGCGCTTCCGAACGGAACGCCCGCGCCCGTGCCGGCCGCTGTGTTTCTCTGGGGTCGCGGGCCGCTTTTTCTCGCGCACACCGTGTACCTGCGCTATATTGTTATTGTCTATCGTAACGGGCGCGTGTGACTCGCTCTTCATAAAACGATGAATTTCACAATTCATATGAGGTATGCTTTTCATTCAATTTATAAAAAAACTCCATTGTTCATTTATGAAACAGGTTATATGCGTAAGTTCATATAGATAGCTGGAAGATGGAGATTTCCCATCGCAACGGTGCAAGTGATCCCTGCAGTGGTAGCTTATCATTACTAAGAAAAATTATAATGGATTCCTCTCCATACTGAGAGGAAATGTTTAATATATGCAGTGATTGGGTCGACTCGACTGTGGTTTAAAATTGTGGAGTGCGATTTTGTATTAATCGATCAAATCGTTACAATTGTAAGCAGTAACAGTAGTGAGGGAGGACAGCAGTAGGCCGCGTTATTATGTACATACTCGTATAGCACGGTATAAAATGGCGGCAAGCGAGTGGCCGGCACAATGATCGCAGCTCATTATGTTGTCAGTCCCCTCAGCGACACCAACGCTACTCTTCCCAGGAACGTTCTTGTGGGAACATTAATTCTATAGTCCATTGAACTTCCGTTATTTACAGCAATTGGATGCATTTGTTCTGCCATTAATTTTATAAATTATTGCCTCAAGATACTTTTACTATATACCACAACGGCTTTCGGAATTACCCGTGTATACGGTAGTTATTCATAATAATGTAATATTTTAATCTCCATTTGTCTTAATGTTATAAAAAATAAAAAACAATCTTTGCAGCCGGTCTCACTTCATTTATTTTTAATGTATTAATCGTTTGTAGTGCACCACTTAACTTTTATTGCTTACAATGTATAATAATTTAACTTTAATTCTGGTTATTTTTTTCTATAATTGTTGTTAGCATTTACACTAGTGGTATGTTCTCTGTATCTCTGCATGGCTTTGCACCCCGAACTGGAGTGACACTCAACTTCTTACCTCGTATAATTTTCTCCTGTTTTAAATGTGCTAGTGCTTACTCTGTTGGTGCAACTTAATAAATAAATAAATATTAATTTACCATGTAACTGTGTCATTAAGGATTGAATAATATACATATATATATCATACCAATAAACCTGGGTGTGGGGACCGTGAGCTTATTCCATAGAGCAACCATTTGTAAGCACAAGCTTGCTGCCCGTGATTAGACTGAACTGTTAAATAAATATAAACTGTTAGAACACATGGCAAATGTATTAAGGTGCGAGGACGGATCGAGATAGTATTTATGACTCATGAAAAGTTCACAGAATCTCATTAACGAGAAAACTGAAATTGACTTGAATGATAAAGTTAACTTTTAAAATAGTTTTCTGATATATTACTTTCTCAAAAGACTGTGAACTTAACACGGCAAATTAGCGTGCGTGCGAAATACATCGTTTTATAGCTTCAACGAACGTACCGTTGTAAACAAGAGCACGTACAAATCGGACACGAACGGGCCCAGTATAATTGACTGCAGTAACGTTACCCATAGGTCTTTCTCATCGAGTTTTTTGTGATTATAAAAGTTATAGTGATCTATCCGTAACCGGAAATCGAGTTGTTTGAAGTTCTTGAGTACTTGGTGCCAATCGACAACAGCCGAGAACAACGAGTGCTCGGCGCAACCGCAACTTCACATGTACACTTTCGTGTATGTTGATATCTACATTATGTGTGTGGAGAGGTTCAACTGAATCGCAGATAATGGATAATACGACCGCTAAAGTATGATTTGCAACTGTTTTATAATCTCCGAATTTAAAATATTCGACTGTAATACATTTTAGAAGACAAATTTCGTAGCATATTTTAAACAGAAATTCTTCATCACAACTAATTTTGATGGCCCGTAATCCATAGCACTAAATTTTAAAAAGAATTTTCTGATATTTTTGCCATACTGGGACATATTGTTACTATCTGTGGGGAACATCGTAAAAAACAGGCCGTCACGTAGGGAGGATTATAAATACGAGGACAAGCGTCCGATTGAAGACGCTTAGCGGAGCGTTCAACCTTGAACTTGGTTTATGCTTCCCCGGACGGAGTGAAAGGACTTGAATTTATTACACGTATGGGCGTATAGGAATAATGATAATTTTGTTTTGATACGTACCTAATTACTTGTCGAATTAATTTTATCATTCAGACTTTGTCATACTTCAACTAGGTTTGCACCTCCCTTGCCGCCGGTTTTGTAAAGCTAAAAATGAGAATCAAGTGCCGTCTCAATATTGATTTCATTTTGGGAGAAATAAAGGGAAAACTATCCCATCGTTTTCCAATCGCGCGAAAGTAGGGCAGACGCTGATGTTTGCCGGATTACAATAAAACGTTAAGACCGCAATTTTCTTTCAGGATGTTATTGGATTGAGGTCAAATATTACAGTAAATACAAATAATGCTTATGGTCGCACATTTATTTTGACGTAATAAATCAAACCGTGTTCCAGACATCCGCGTGCAGCTGTCGGAGCAGACGCGCGTGCTGGAGGCGCGCGCCGAGGCGG
>DWMG01003941.1:0-11385 GCA_018244855.1 Elbella merops | reverse complement strand
TATGCGCGTGTGTATGTGTGTATATTAGTTCCACGGGGGGAGTGTCATTAACTACGAAGCTCATTTGTACTTATCCGCCGCAGATATGTGCTCGGGAAGCAGCCGCGCGGAAGGCAGCGCCTGCTACTGGCGACTGTTCAGCCTGTTTGTCATCAGCGGAAGTTGTCATGTTCATAACTTGTTTATTACCAGCAAATAGAAAATGTAGGAATATTCTATTACTATATAGTACCTATGGGTAAATAATAACATAACAAATGTTTATGCGAGTGTTGACTAATGCGGGTGCATTGGAAGACCCAGAATCACCCATTTTGACCAAATAAGTACTGACTGGGGAAGTCAGATGTGTCCGAAACCAGTTCGCATGTAGTCATATTTAGTACTCGGTGTTTTCTGACAACCCTGTAAGGAACCTGTCGTGCTGTTATAATAATAATAATTTGCATTCCGAAAATAAACATTTCACACGTGTCTTGACTACTTAAATTAGTAGTTCAGTTGTGTGTCGTTAAAATGTCTACTCCGTTTTATTTCGCTCTCTCTTATTGAAACATACACAATGTGAAGTTGGAAATGACGCCTTTTCATTTGGCGAGAAAGGATTTTTTTACTTCGTAGGTACGTACATAATGGAAGGACCGTGGCCAGACGAAGCAGATTTCAAACGGTCTTGATTAAAACTGTAATTAGAATACTAATTAATTTCTCTCCAATTGACATCAGACGACGTGAAATTGTAAGTCCATAGTCTGGCTTTCGAAGTATTTCTCTAAACGTTAAAGTCGGCGATATTTGTTACTATCAACTATAGCACAACGTTTGCGAGAATTTCAAAACCATTCATAATTTTATTTTGGGTATTTATATGATACAGGCAATCTCGAGATATTAGACATCTAATTGTTGTTCTTTAGCTATGGCTAATAGTAGTTTCTATTTGAGCGTTATTATAGTAATATTGTATTTTCCAACTAAATCATAAAATATCGTATAAGTGAAAGTCGTTTAAAGTCGTCGGTATACTGGAACATGCTTACAAATTGATTGACTGTTCCCAACGCAGAAAAATTATCACTTTCTCATCAAACCAACAAGCACCTAACGCCAATTCCATTGTAGCCGAGGCCGAATTCAAAACCGTTATACTATCACTGGATGGTCTTAACGAAGAGACTGGAAAAGCATATTCCAACGGGATAATGCAATCTCTGAATAGTAAAATTCAGATTTAAACTAGGCCACTAAAGCTTGTTGAATAACCGAAGTAAATCTGATTCGAATGCTTAAACACAATGTTCCTAAGCCATATAAAGAATGGTTTAAAATGTCACTCGAATACGAGAGGTGGTTTACCTCCGAGCTACAAGACAAAGTGTGAAAGAACCATCCTGTAAGCCTCAAATGCAAAACTTAATGAACGACAGTTCCAAACTTCTGTAAGCTGTAAACCTTCACTTAGAGCGTATTACACGGATTCTCAAAGATATTATTTAAGATAAACTTGGCGCAGCGACGCTGGAACTTTTGCGAAATTACGAAATCTAGTTAACCGCTTCCCTTAATGTGACCTGTAACAGGAAAATTATATACGGGTGTCATTTACAATTTTGATGTTGTCGCAGACGAAGCCATACTATATATTACAATATATTCTCTGTGACGTTTTCTATTACAATATATTTAGTACGACCGGAATTTGTGTTTCTCCTATTCAGACCTGCTAACAAAAGCTTCTTTTTATTTGATTTTCTAAAAAATACATGACTATATTTATCCTTCACGCCTTATTTTAATCATAATAAAGAAGCCTTTAATTCAGTATAACAAGAAGTGCGTGATCCGACTCAAATCCGAGACCCTTAGAGTGGGGGCTGAAATCGAAGCCACTAAATCATAATAATTGATGCTCTAGTAACATAAAATGGTTCAATGAACGTCTATAGAGGCACGTTTATGATTAACTGGAATACCTTAACATTGCTTTTGCTGTACCCTTTTTTCTTCTTTGAAACAAATATGGTTTTATCATAAACCTAAAAATGGCTTCCTGATTTAAATGAAACACTCATTTTTGTTGTAACGATGCTTTGTTTCTAAATGATTCTGATAGTTCTAGGACTCATTAGCAGTAACCATAATGGATTCTATTGTGACTGTATCGAAATTTAAAAACAGGCTTTTTTAAATATTATCCCAGACTCTTTGCAAGAGAAGCAGCTATTTATGACTCTAAATATAAAAAATAGGGTCAGAATGGTAACAGAGAATTGAAGGTTATTTATATTGTTATAACCACTTTGTACATGATTAAAGGATGTAGTGGCTTAAATCACATATACATTTGTTTTTTTAGCACCGCCTTATTAGTTTCGTACCTAACTGTGGCCCTTTTTCATGAGCTGCGGCCAAGGTTCCTTGGTCAGTCTCAGCCACTACCTCGCTCCAATCAGCGGGAGCTCGAGAAGAAAGACTTCAGTTAGGTGTTAAATAAGTCGAGCTCTCCCGGAAAAAAATATTTTATTTAAGCCGGTGCATAATTTAATCATACATAAACGAAAAATAATTAGGATTTACGTGACGTTATGTTCCAAGTGTTATTAATATAATAATACCATTACTGCACCTTTGTAATACTTTCTTTTATAGTGGTTCCCATTAACAGCGCTGTAAGAAAGTTACAGTAATATTCAAGTCTTATTTTCAAGACTAGCCTGAATTTATACGAACATGGTCAGTGAGTGTTAATACGTCTTTTAAAAGAAATCCTATCAGAGCCAGAAATAAACTGGCCTTGACCGTTCCTATTTATATTATGTTTATAGATCAGAAGCAATATGTTAAGAAAAGCAACATAAACGATTGGCTTTTGGTTTCGCTCATTTATGTTTTGTTAACTTTTTGGTCCCGATAACTGCAAGACTAATCCATCTGTACGCCTTTTGGTATTGTAAGGTCACTTTAAAGACATGAAAATTGTCAATCCTTGCTTGGTCAGCGTAGTGAATCTCAGCTCTGTCCGAGCTATGAAACATCTCCTCCACAGTAAAACACCAAAGGGTTAATGACAATAAAAACTCCAATATTTTGTACTGAGGTCACAAATAAGTATAGAAGTCCTTTGAATCTATTGAAATGTAATTACATTTCATTATTTGTGTAGGGGTTTAATTATTTATTCGTCTGCAGAATTATTTACCCTATGGTATAAAAAAATATCTTCCGCTATTTACCTATACCTCTACCGATTCTTTGTTTCATCATAAAAGAAATGATAAAATGAAAAATGTCTCCATAAAATATTATATAAAAAAGTACGGACGCCCACTTCACAGAATTTTAAGTATTCATTTCCAATAATTCGATTTTACTATGACGAGAGGGAAATATACAAATTTATTGACAATCAAAGCGAGGCGTGAACATAGCTCACCGAGATGTAATTTCCAAGATGTTTCTGTTGCTTGGAATTTATTGAATTTGTACCTTGGCAAGAGTTTCATAACTATTACTTCAATATTATGGTAATGATTATAGAGTTAGAACGTATTAAACGTAAGACGTTTAATACGAAAGTTTAAAAATTTGGTAAGAAATTTTCCATTTTTTTTCCAATTCATTACAATACCACTGTTGGAATACGGGTCTTCTTTCATATTGAGAGGGTTAAGGCCATAGTCTGCCACGCTGGCCAAGTGCGGGTTGGCAGACAATTTTCGATTAGAATTTTCCATTATCGAATTATATTTCGAAATTTTAATTTATAGTTGTGGGAAAATTATAAAGTAAATGTTGCAAGTGATCACTTGTTTTAGGGGACATGTTAAAGTAATATTTTAAAACAATCCCTATTAACTGGTTTAACCACATGTTCTAAGTCCTAAAAAGTGACTTTCTCTGCCATGAAAATAATTTCAAATTAAACACGTGGGATACATTTAACACAGTAAAATAAAATGCATAAACCTATAAATATGAAGTGTTCTTGCACTAAAATGTATGACAAACATATTTATTAATATCGTTAAGAATCGGTAGTATTTATGAACTACGATTGTTTTCATGCTGCTGAATACCTCCGACAGAAGCTCACTGCATCTTTTTTGAGCGAGGCTTAACTCCGAATGCGTTTAGCCCTGCTCTAAGTAACTCTTGCCACTGAAAAAGGCCACTGTAACATTTATTCGCGCAACTTTTTAAAATGTTTTTTTAATATGTAATCTTTTTAGTTATCATCAGAAAAAGATAGCGCTAAAGAATACATGCAAAGACTACAGACCAAATTAATTTTTGTGCTTTCTCTTTCTAATAATATAATGTTTATTTATCTATCTACAAAATTCACATACAAAGCTTAGACCGGCTACGGATTGTCCATCGCCATCATCGTCTCCTTCATCGTTCCGTCGTTCGGTGTCCTTTCAGAATGAGAGGGGTAATTTTATAGTTAGCCATTCTAGCCATGTGATGGTTAGTAAAGTTCACATGCCTCAGAGAACATGATGAAGAATGTTTTCACCATCATCACCATGTTTTCTTACACCGTTACAGTAAATTTAATTTACAGTATATCTTATCTTAAAACGATATTTTTATTATAGTTTATTTTGTTCTAATTGAATTCAAAGTTAAAGTTTAAGTTTGTCGACTTTAGCATATAATCTTTATTGGTGTAAATCAACTTAAAAGATATACAAAGTTTAATTCAAATCGGCTCTGCGAAATTTTGAATTATTTATTATTTCATTATTGGGTTAAAAACAATTTGAGATTAATTCAATTCATCCACCCTTTCACTTTCTATTTTGTTAGTAACAAATATGTTAACACTTGACCTTTAATCCGAACTGGAGCTTTGTATTCTCTATAAATATTTTTTTATCAGCGATAAAGTTTATAAGCAGTATTTATGAGTAAAATTATATATACAGACATCTTCTAGAAAGGGCATATCTATGAATAACGAAAAAATCAAACATTCAGACAGGCCCGTTAACTTATGAATATTCACATTTTGTAGTAGTTTGCATTTGAATCTATGAGTAAAACTTTTCTCGGCGTTGATTAGCACAGCCGCCGCACCGGAGCATTATTTAAAAGATCGATTAAGAATTTCGAAAAAGTATACGTAGATAGTTGTAGTTGTAGTCCAATGGCCCAGTGATTAGTTAACCTCATTCCTTAAACGGTAATTCTGGGTTCCCTTTCTATCCAGGACAGATATCGACGAGAATATGTATTTGTTCTGAGATTGGGTTACAAAATATCTATTACATACATGTTAATATGTACCTACCTGTGTGGTTTATTCAACCCTCCAGTTACTGTGACACAGACTTTGCTTACGTTGCGATTAGATGGCCGACATTTGTATTTCATTTGGTACAGGCTGCCTTATTGGTCGAGTGGCGGCAAGCGCGACAGCCGATCGGGAGGTCCTGGGTTCAAATCCAGGGTCGGGTGTTATTGGATTTTTCTAATTTAGAATTTCGGAGTCTAGATCTGTGGCTGGTGTATCGCCCCAGAGTAGTGTGCCACACTCCTCTGCCTACCCCTTCGGGTAATGTTACGTTTGTTACGTTCATTTGGTACCAGATTAAGGAGTAATAATTTAGCAATAGAACAATATATGAGAACTTGAACTTGTGTTCGCTTCTTGTGCCACGTCTTGTACCGCCGCGTACAGGCCGGGCCACAGCATATTGCTGAAAGTATTCATGTTATTATTTAAAAAATATCATTCCACTTTCATGTCACGTTTCATCGTGATCTTTGGAACTATGAGTATGTTCCTTTATGGTTTACTTTATAACTGTTGTTGGCGGAGTACAGATGTTTGGCGCAGTATTAATGCTTAATTTCAAACATGTGTATCATACTTCAATTTATATTATTTCTTCGGCACTTTTATTACTCCACGATTGGAAGACGGTCACATTTCAAAATAATAGTGTTAAGGCAACAGTTCGCCACGCTAGCCAAGTACAGGTTGGTAGACTTCACACGCTTTAGAGATTTTTGTCACTCTAAATTGTGCACGTTTCTTTATAGTATTTTTCTTCACCGTTATAGCAAATGATATTTAATCTTAAAAAGTACATTTTTGTAAAGAGGTGCACGCCATTAATTTGAACCCAGGACTCTTGAAGTTAGAACTTGAATTGTAGGCTAGACTATCACTGCAATATAAATTATAAATTCTATTATTGCAAATCAACAATATCTGTGATTGGAAGTGAATAACTAGGTCATAATTATGGTTACATATAAAATATTTGTTTTTATCCTTGTTTGAATGTTATGACCAATTATTTATTTCATTATTCTATTACACAAATTGTTTTCTCTTATAAGGATTGAAATTCTAATGACATGTTGTACCTTTCTATTGTTATTATTAGTATATAGTCACGCCAGGTCCGTTATAGAGTAGGTAGAGAGCAGCGATACATTTAGCATTCAAGCTTTATAGTCTTATTCAATTAGTTTTAAATAATACGGGGATCTCTTGTTACTGGGTTTTCTAAGCAAATTGAAAACCAGTTTCTTCAGCAGTTCCGACGTAGTATTCACATTTAATGGATTATTTACGGAAAGCTGCGTGGTACATGAGCTATTCTGTTAAGGATGAGGAATTGTATTTGTTTAATGTTTGCATAACGTGGCCCGTCCATGTTTGTATTAAGTTTCGAATAAAACCGAAGCATAGTCGATATAATATAGCATTCAACAAATACATTTAAATTAGTATATAGAAGATTTATTGCTTTGCAAGCTGTTAACGGTAACTGAATAAGGCTGTGCGCGTCTTTGTAAAACCATGTTATAAAAAAAATATGTATATATGTAACACTTGTGTCAAAGTACTGTACCATTTGTCTGATGTTTTTTAAAATCTTAAATTAATCACCTATGATATACTACCTTTGAGTAGTAAGATAGAATGCATTAAATCTTTACGTATTATCTACCCTTACAGCCCTAATATACCACGTTCATATGAATAGATACAATTATGATGTTTACCGTGATTGAGATACTTTACTACCGGCTTAATTTTTATAAAAACGTTTGTTACAAAAGAAATGTGATTTAATTTGAAAACAAAACTCGAAAACTCGTGTTACGCGTTCAAAAGAAGTTTCAATGAATTGTCACACTACACTTTGGGGCTTCGTTTGGACGTGTAATAACTGAATGTTGGACTGATGGAAGAGGTGCACATAAATATACATTTGAAATTCTCTTTTTTTATGTTCTATTTTTTTTTTTAAATAATATACTTATATTTCAATTTCTATTCTCTCTCGTTCTTTCTTTGTGTCACTTTTTAAACAAACACTTCTCATAATGTTTAAAAATGCATCTGAATGTTTTTTTAACATTCCCTGGTTACGGAGATCGTTTAGGCATGTAGCAAAAAAACCGCTATGAATATTTCTTTGCAAAGTGTTAATACATTTTAACTAAAATAAATAAATTTCAACGTAGTTATTCTAACAGCACCTGAACGTTTCTAAACATTTTTATTGATATAAACTTCTGGCAGAAGTTCGTTCGTAAAGTAACAAAATTTAAATTAAAGATAATTTTAACAACTTATGTGGAAAAGAAAAAATGTTTTACTGTATATATGTAGTTTATGGAAAACTACCGACTCAATATCAATTTATTATTCAATAAGAGGGACAGAAGTATTACTTACGTCAGCTTTAAATGTATATATTTCCTCCATATTTTTCACTATCAGTGACAGAAAAAATTATTTTGATGCTCTACATTGCCAGGATATTTTTTTTTTGCACCGCTTACTTTTAGAACTCAACATAACTTTCTATAATACAACATTTCGATAACACTTTCCGCTTCAATATTTTTCATAGTCGATAAAAGCTACAATAAAGTGAGTTTGACTTACTTGAGGGATCGTCTTCGCTTCCTAGGTAGTCAGCAACTTTACGAAGAAAATCAACGTGGCATGCCTCTCACGCCTTAACACAAACTGTGCGCTGGAAAACCTTGCTTCGGTATTTATAAGCGCCACCCATAGATGATGGGCGGGCGGGGCCTGAGCCTGAACCAACCGCCCAAGCCGTGGCGATGCGATTTCATGGTGACGTCAGGTAATTTATTGAAGATCAGAGATTTTGTGAGCGGGAATACAATAGGTAACCGGCCGGGCCGCGACGCTTACCATCAATGATTATAAAACGCGAAGGCGTCAGCCACAATTTTGACATTTTTATTGCTATTATTTCTTAATTTTCTCATCTACTTATCTTTCATGTCTTTTTTTTATTAAATAAATCTGTTTTCAAAGGACGCTCATATTTGGAAAGTTCAAAATATTTTATTTAATATTCGTGTTCTTAGATCGTTATTAAAGTTAAAGCTTAGCAGAATGTTAAAATTTAATGAGATATTTAAAATTGAAATGGGTCCCTAATTTGTCGGATCATAACAGAATTTGTGGTAAATTTTCGTCAATTTCCTACTGTCATTTTAAAACCATAAACCTGATTTTCTTTATATTTACATACGAGTAGGTAAATACTATTTTTGGTTTTGATTTATAAGTTACTAGACTTTACCCGCATCTTCGTCCGCGGTGATTCAGAATGTTGGCTGATTCAATGACACAATTTGACACAACATTAGTAATAATATATCTAAAATGTACGACAACTGACAAACCGCCCCGCACACCGCGCGGCTCGTCCGCCGCTCGCGCGAGCAGCCCGCAGCCGCTGCCCCGCGTGCTTCCCATTATATGTACATATGTGTGCTTTTTCGCTGCGGGTAATTTTGAATCTTTAAGGACGTTTAAGAACGATGTGTTATAGCAGCTTTGATAGTATCGCAGCGATGGTGTTTTGAACTTGAGAGACCTGACTGTTCCATTAAAAAGCAGAGAGTGGACACAGTCATGATTTCATAATAATTATAATTACAGTAATTAGTGGATACAAATTACGATAATGCAGAATATGTTGTTATTAATGATTTAATAATGTGTGGATAAATGTATGTATTTATTTATTGTCACTTGTAATATTTTTGTACAACTATTTTTAACGTGACTGTTTAATTTGACTTTATTTTTTTTTATTTTTTTTTCCAACCTATTACAACTCCGCTGTTGGAATACGGGTCTCCTCTCATATTGAGAGGGTTAAGGCCGTAGTCTGCCACGCTGACCAAGTGCGGATTGGCAGACTTCACACACCTTAGAAAATATTAACTTTATGCAAAGGTACAAAGATGAAATATAAAGTACGCTTCAATTGGCCTTGTCATATATAATTCCATTACATTTTTGTACAATTATTGACATGAAAAAATCTTTTGATTTAGGTACACTTCTAATGCATGATTAATCAGGTTACGTTATATACTATATTGGAAAAATATACATTCTTTATTGTAACTTAAATATCATATGAATGTAATGTAACATCGACGTATTAATTTTCCGCTACGGAAATAAGCCCTTAAGGTTACCAGATCACAAAAGAACATTTCTTAAAAGGATAAAAGGTAAATTTTATCCAATTTATGGAATTGTCAAAGTATGTAGGTAATAAGGTAATATAATATTTTTAAATTGGGTATTTTTATAACACTAAAATTGACGAGAAGACATCATGATGTATCCCAAATAAACCATGTAGCAATACCAGCCATACCATCGGATTAAGGTTGGACCCTTCTGAAAAAAACAAACTTAAAAAATATTTGTTTCATTTTCCTAAATACCAGTATTATTTTCGTTATATGGCTTCGCTATGTCAACACCGGGTAGGCAGAGAGCAATGAATGTCAAACATCTCTACTCTTACAGATCTTGGGACTTCCCATACCTTCATCATTCATTACAAGCTACAAGTAGATAAGTAAAAATATAGTTAATGTTTCTCTGCTAAGTGTAAGTGAGGTGCGCGTATTTATAATTAAGCTTAGAGCTTTCTCAATGTTTTAAGTTTAAGATTCATTATAGTTTTTTAATAATACAAATTTCTTAATCGGTTGATGACTACATGAAAATAAGAGAAATATATTTATTCTTGACTATTTATAAGCACACGGAGAGCAAATGTTAAAATGTCAGCTGGCTTTAGAATTAGGCAGTCGTCTATCTATGAGTCGATGACCGCAAGAGAAAAGTGATCGTGACATATGCCACTCTAGAAACAAGGCAGTGATACAGGTAGTAGTTGGTAGAGTAGACTACCTGTTGCGTATACTAGATCAACAGCCTTGAGAACTGATCGAATAACTTTAGCTGAACTTACATTTATCTGTTAAGCTATGTGGTCGTAAAGTTGTCTCTCCAATGGTAGAAATTAAAGAAACTCAGTAGACTTGGGGACTCTACGTAACTAGGTCTTAATTTAGTTGACAGATATTCGGCTTTTTTGCAATAAGGTACAAAAATGTTCTCTCTGGTGAGGTATTTATGAAAATTTGGAAAGTTACAAAAGAGAAAATTATATTTCAATTGACTCTGATACTGCTCTACGCTTCTCTATTTCTGATTTTATGTAAGTTTATTAAAAATTTTAATACTCGTATCAATATTGATATTTAACATTCAATTTTATTCTAAGTGAATTTTAATTTGTGCCGGTAGAAAATATATATATTTAATAACAGTGTTAATGGCAAGATTCTAGCAAACCGTAATCACGTTACGTATAAGATTAAAATAATAATGATCTCTGGTTTATAGTAAGACTTGTTTGTAGACGTTTATTAAACGTATTAATTTTTATTTAAGAATCTTTTTTAATTTTATCAAGACTGAACAAAACATATCAAATGTATTCATTAAACAGGTCTTATCAAATTACCTCAATTAATGTTTTATAAAGGGATCTTTGTGAGTCAAAAAATTATTATTTATGATGAATTTCAATATTTCATAAAGAACGACTTTTATCATTCACATTTTTAAAAGCGTTCTGTCAAAATAGATTTCACATCAACAAAAATATACTGTTTGTTATTATATGTAAGTAAAATTTGTATATTTTATTTTCAAACAAGAACAACCTTTGATGAATTTTAAACACATCAAGATGTTTAACTATTTATGTTTATATAAATATACTAATAGCATATAAAAATCTGTAAAAAGCGGCTGAGCCTGCAGGCCATTCTTGTAACTTTCCGCAATATGGAGGAGATAAGAAATGCCATTTTAAAAATCCGGTCCAAAGCAGTAGGTTGCGATGATGTTAACAAAGCAATGATAGTTACAATTATTGAATGCCTTCTTCCTACGATATCGCATATTATAAACTTTTTGCTTAGTTCTGGGCAATTTCCAATGCTATGGAAGAAGGCTGTCGTACGTCCCCTCCCTAAAGTTACTAATCCATCACT
>DWMG01003940.1:0-11386 GCA_018244855.1 Elbella merops | reverse complement strand
TTTAAATTCCCTATACAATGAGACGGAATAATATATTTTATTTATATAATTATCGATTTAACATTGTGCTTCCTTAACAATCTCTACAACAAACAAAATCTATAGAAGACCCAGGCCTGCTGACTCATATATCTTTAAAGTTCACTATGGGAGTGGTCCAAGCCATATAATGCTGTGTAACTTACACCTTCAAAACTATATTAATTTTTGAATATAATAGGGCTGAACGTGTCTTGTTTGTTTGTTGGTTCGCGCTAATCGCGCGTCAGGTACATAAGCAATGCCTGAACGATAATGATTACCTAGAATTATACTGAAAATATTAGTCTTAAATATTGATATTTGTAACGTAAGATGCAGGAAAAAGCGTTACTTGTGTGCGTTAAACTTTATTGGCGTGCACTGGCATAATGGTTATTAATACGTTAATACAATGCACTACAAAAATATTAGTGAAACAGTTGTGCATATTGCATGGCTACTAAATAAATATATGTCGTATATATAAAAAATACTTTATGCCTGTGAGAATAATATGTGGTTAGTGTCCGACCGAAACAGGTTTTCAATCGAAACCGAACTTTTGGCCTCGCTCTTAGTTTTGGCCGAAAACGAAACCGAAACTTACTTAAACATATTAAAAATTTCTATTGTATACTGATATCAAGTGTATTTTACATTTTGAACGATTCATAATGCGACGCATAGTGTGTTTTACGAACATTTTTTACACATTTATTTGCATGTTCTATTTATACTGATATTTAAATTGTGTTAAATGAAATAAAAAGACAATCATCAAAGTACGTAACAAATATATTTTTTTTTGTCATGAACAGTGGTCGGAATTGTGGAGCAATTCTGAGCGTTATTATAAACATGAATATGATATTTGTCCCGTTTTTATAAAATACGGGACATTCATTTCGTATCCATATTAAACATAGTTTATTGCAAATTAAAAATCAATTCATTATTTTTTATTAAGAAAAGAAAACCAGATATTAATTCGAAAACTTGAGAGATCTTTATTTACCATTTTTTCCCAAATTATAATAATTATTACAATAATCAGTCTAGGTATTATATATAATGTAATCATTAAATTTTTCTCTTAGTTTACTTTAAAAAACGACATTCATTAGACATATAATAACGCGGGCAGGTACACCGGGCGAGCACGAATGAGTCGCGAAGTACGCCGAACGCACTATAATTCACGACTACTCAGTTTGGGCGCGGCCCCTCCAAACATTACAAAATAACTTCATGCGCCAAGCAACCGGGGCTCTCTGGTTGATGCGCAATGTCGATCTCCATAGTGATCTTCATTTAGACATAATAGTACAGTTCTTGAAAAAGCAAGCCGAGCGCTACTTCGACACGGCTGACTCCCATACCAATAAATTAATAAGAGAAACTGACTTATACCAGCACAGCGGACCACCGAGGATCACCACTCTCTTCAGGAGACCGAGATATGTCAATAACGATCCAGACGACTACATTACGCCGGCCAATAGGCAGCACCCGGAGGACTCGTCACCCTTCCAAACACTGCACAGAAATCACACCCACTACTCGCCGGCGAGGGCGAAGACTCCGCGCATCACACGGCAGCTGTGCGGCCGCTCCGCAAGACTGACCGTCGCAGTACCTTCGTCCCTCGATAAACACACACCGTTACGATCCGTGCCTAGGTCCGAGTCTCACAGGAGACGCCCGCGGATCGGTCGCACAGCCCCTTCTCTCACTCGTGGGGCGGAGTTGGGGGTCCGGCCCGTGACGGACCTCACTCCTACCCCTTACTCACTCCCTAAACTTCAGGGGGGAGCCATTCGGGCTCGCCACCAAACTCGGTAACTCTGTAGAGGCCATTAGGGTCAACAACATTACATAATTAGAAAAAAAAAAAAAATTGGGCGCGGCCGGAAAATTCGGCCATGTTTTGGCCGAAACTGGCCGCAACCAAACCTTCGGTCGGTCGCTATATGTGGTGTTATAATGATTTCCCCAGTTTAGTACAATTGTGGATTCATTTTGAAACATGTACAAAAATGTTTAACGTCGGTGCGTCTTCACGTTATATGCGAAAACTGGCTAAACGTGTTATGACTATTCACGCAATGTACATTAAATAAAAACTTATTGCTTAATATATGCGTAACTAATGAAAACAAGTAGTTATTTGCTTCGCCATTATAATAATGATAGTGTAATTAATTAGCTTTGTGTAAGTTAGTCCGATGTACCAATGGAATTTTGTGACGCCATCACTTCTTTTGTGTTACGATTTTTAACTAACGCCTCGGCGTTATATTATTATACAGAGCATAGTTTAAATGAATGAATTCAATGAAGCATATTTGACAAGCGATTGAGCTTGGATGGGAATGTATTATTCTTAAATGGGTAAAAAAAGTTTAAAGCAATGTCTGCAAGAAAAATGAAAAAAATATTCAAATAACTGGATGAAACCTGTTCATGATCTAAGTTTGGACTGCGGCCAATTTGAAATATTCGGTTATTAACATTACCTGTTACAAAAGCTATACACATTTTCGAGTAAGACAACTAGAAACGACTCAAGAACGAGTTCTGAATACGATTTCAGAAGCAATTGCGTTAAAAATACTGTAAGCTCTGGTTCCGCTCCTTAAGTTTTAGACACAGTACGAGTTGACATTAAAATGGAAGTTTCTACATCAGGTATAACTGTTGACTGAGGTACTTTTAATAATTTACTGTATAAGACTACATTGTATACTGTCTTTTTATAACATGATGTTATATAACCCCAGTGTCCGTGATCCAAAAATGTGTCAGTCAGCAGGAAAACTACTTAATCGGTATTTATGAACACACAAGTATATTTACACATGTTGTGTTTAGCCATGATCTACATTTCACTGAAATGCCAATTGCAAATCAATCTGCAACTATCCGGGACGCATTTATAAAAATTTTCCTCAGGAACGTTATCTATGTCAGTATAACGCATGTAATGGTGAGTAGATATTGCTGACATTATCAAAAAATATTTGCAGTTCTAAATATATTTCTACGCCAATGCAAATATAAAATTTAAATAAAAATAATTATAGCGCAGCTATATAAGCTGCTATTGAATAACGTGTAGTCAATTAATGCTTTGTTTTAAGACAAAGTGATCCTTCGTACATTGTTGTCTAACGTTGCACTTCTATTGACTAACTTTATTAAAATAGGTATTAACAATTTTTTCAACGAATGATTATAAACTTTAGATCCTTTTTTTGTATTAAAAGAGATGGCAAACAGGCAAAAGACCTGATGGTAAGTGGTCACCGTCGCCTATAGACATTTGCAACGTCTGAGGGATTATCTACCTGTTGCGTGCTGTCAAGGAACTTTTTAACGCTACATTTCGAGAATGTCATGTCACAGTGTAACTTAAAAATCTCCAAATGCTCATTCCACAGTTAAATAATAATTAAAGAACCTTGATATTTAATTTAGAACGCATTATAAGGTCTCCTAAGTTGTACTTCGAGATTATTTATCGAAACTATTTTCCTGTAGCGCTTCTAAAAACCTGAGTTTCGGGGCTTTTTTATCACTGACACGATAAATCACAAGTCGCCATACGTGCATATGTAGGTACATGTGTGCTTTTGAATTGAAATATCTTAATTTTTTTGTGAGCATAATATATAAGCATACCGGTTTCAGTATAAATAAACTTACCGGCGCCGAGTCCATTATCATCTTGACGGTGCCTGTCCCAAACTTCTGCTCGTAGTACGTTTGGAGCTTTTCAGAGATTTCGCTTAACGACGTCAGCTTGGGTTCCTTGTATATGAACTCGACGCCTTCCTCATCATCACCGAAATGCGCTTTCCCGAAGAACGCCACTCGGTAAAATCTTCCGAGCATACGTTTCCCGGAGTTCGTCACTTCTATGACCTTCGCGTACGCTTTTGTGAGGTGCTGGTAGCTGGCTAACAGAGCCTGATAATCTTTGCGGCGCTCGTAAATTGGTATAATCAGTCGGTACAGAGGACCCAGTAGCTCGTATCTTTCAGCTTTGTCGACGTATTCTGTGCATATCATCAGCTGGTCCAGGAATGCTTGCTCGTTGTAATGGACATCGGACATACCTGCAATGAAAAATAACCAAATTATTCAAAAGCAACGCGAGCGACCAATAATGCTTACAGTACCGGCAATATAACGGGCATAGGTCTACGTGCGTCACACAGGACAATTAACACAACGAATTAAGGTCGATGTACCAATAATGCGTTATTTAAGATTAATAAAAGTTATCCTAACAGATTTTGATTTGAAAAAAAAAAGAAATAATCAAATGTAGTTGTTGAATAGGACGGGATTCTTATCTTAGACGGCCAAGGAGTGGAACACTACCAGCTGAACTATGTTTCTTTACATACCTTAAGTAGGACTCTCATAAGCAAGAGTTAGGTAATAAATAGGTTTTTGCCAGGCACGTGTGCACCATCTTAAAACGCATCTGCGGTTTCCATCAAGTGGGTTCGCGGCCAAATACTAACCTATCGTACAGCAAAAGGTCATCAAAAAGGTAAGGGAAGACCAGGTGTAACAATGTATTCGAATAGAGTATTGTTTGGTAACCAGATTCTATCCCAATGATGGTACACAAACCCTATTGGTCGGGTCGCAAGGTCGCCTCATACTTGTATATCTACCGTTCTAAAGCAATAAAACTGATACCTAATGTATGTATTAAAAATATTTGTATGTTAAAAAGGAGGAAAATGTTGCTATATGCATGTTATTGAGGTTGCCAATATATTAATTTAATATCAGATGGCTTAGATAAAAGACTACATTTATTTAGTCGTATAAATATATACACTATGAACTTAAAATAAACATTTATCTTTAGCTGCTAAATACTTTAAACGACTTATTATTTGCAAAATTTTATATTAAATAAGAAAAAAAGCTTATAGTTACATAAATACCGCTGTATGTTGAGATCCGACCCTAAAAGAGACTAAAATACAGTTGCAGCAAAAGTAGTCTGAATCTTCAATAGGAGTTTTCACAGGAATTTAAATATATGTAGATGTGTTACCATTTTTAAAAGATAACTAAAGCATTTTTGCTTAAAAGGTATGATAGACATTACATTCGTATATACGACCGGGCAATTTATGTCAGCAGGCAGTTTTGACAGAAATAACTAGAACAGTGGTACTTTCATAGGCTAAACAGAATTTTACCCTTTTCGAATCTTATTACTTTTATTTTATTGTCACACCACGTCCCTTACGGGTTGAGCAAATTTGAATCTAAAATGCTCGATCATAATTGTATACACAAAATGCAATTTACAAATCATATCTATGAATATTAGTTGACAGATGTACGTAATAAAAGCTTTAAAATGAGAAGTATTTTCGTATAATACCAACAGATAACTTTAGTGTAAACATTTTTGTTAAAATAAATACGTGATCACATCATGATACACACGGATAAAAAAGCTTACTAACCGCGCGTGTCCGTTTTATCTATTTAATTTTAATGTAATCGTTCCGTTTATAGCCATCCGCACTAAGAACCAGTGTGTAAAATGTGTGTAACATCGATATGTGTATGTGTATTTTAGTGTGTAATTTTAATAATAACTTATAATTCAGTTACGTCTGTTATTAGAATTAATTTCGTAAAAATTAATTAAGTAAGAAATTAATCATTTCTAAGCATCTAATTAGACTGCATATCTGAAATAGTTACGAACGATCTCACAAAACAATAAAAAAAAAAAAACAATGGTACTGGCAGGGGGAATACGTATATATTTCATTAAAAAAACCCGGATGTGACTACTCCATGTAATATTCGTTCTAAAATTGATTTGGAACATAATATAAATTACTGATTTGATTTTTAGTTTATTTAGTCTAAGCTACACGTAAACAATGCTTTCCTCGTAGACGCAACGATACTAAATAGAATAAATCAGGTATTCTTTGGAATATGATAAACTGTATACTGTCGCGTCATCACCTTCAAGCAATAATGTACTCAAATACAAAACACATAATTACGAAAATCGAATGCATTGGTAATTTTCAGACTTGGATTATAAGTATATTGAAAAGAAATAGAAGCCACAATGGTTAAAATCCAAATAATCCACAGGCAGACTTTCACTCGGTGTCGAGGTCAAGGCGATGCGGTGTGACAAAAAAGATGACTTCCATTGACAAAAAGGGTAAACAGACAGAAGTAGGTACATACTATTCTAATCAAACACCTTAGAGAGCAGATAATGAAATTCTACGTTTTTCGTAACGCATCGAGTTCAAGTATCTGTCTCGTATTTGCAATAGATAAGATTTAAAGTTAGATATTTATCTACTGTATCATCTACGTATGTATATATATGTATTTATTGTCTTATTGATTATAATATAGCCGAAACCGACTGCTGGGCAAAAAAGATATTCTGGGTTCGATCTCCGGGTCGAACAAAATATCATTGGGGTTTTTTAACTCGAGATACGCGATGGTAGCACAGTATGGATTTGTGCGCGGTGTATAGCGATGGGGTCGATTCCCATTTCATAGGACTTAACATAACCGCTAAAAATCTGAACATCTACTACAAAAATCTGAGCATCTGCTTATCCTTGCGGATAAATATAGACATGTCAGGTTATTTTGATAGTTACTATGATATAACCATACAGCCTTCTTAATATTCAAATTACAGGCCACCTAAGTGGAACGGCTCAAAAATCGACCCAGTTCTATTAGATTCTAAACTGACATTAGAGGAAGACCTGTTTTATTTTTTGCACGAAAAAATACGTCTATGTGTATATTAAAAGCATTTCAATGACAGGTACATATATAATATTTCTATAAGTTGTATAGCAACACTACAATAGTCTAGACTATAAATTTACCGTGTGACACTGTGTGTGTGGCACTAATTTTTCTTTTCAAAATTTAGCTTTAAAGAGAAAAATAAGCATATACGAGTATAAGATAAGAGCCTGCTTAAGCCTGGTACACTAAGTGGCAAGATTATTATCTTAAAGAAACTAGTTATCGTTCACGACTGCTATTATTCCTAAGTGTCATGTATTGAGAGAGTGATGGATGTGGAAGAGGCACATCATGTCTGGATACAGATTATTTGGCACTCTTGTTCCTGACCCATAAGTGGAGTGGAGTGATTATATAATAATATTATCGTTATATTTAGATACAAATGATTTAGCAGTTATTACGTCTCTGTTGGACACCGGTCTTTTCTTAGAATGAGAAGGATTAAGGGCATGATGTGCTACGATGGCCAAGTGAGGGTTGGCAGGCCACATACGTCTCTATGCGTTTTGTATTATTACTTGACTAAAAAAAACCGTTTGCTCTTGTGTTTTTATAATCTTTTACTACAAACGAACGAACGTCTTCAAAAAAAAGTGTAGATTTTCCAGTTAGGAAATGTCGGGGTCTCGTAATTGATTCTAAATCAATTATCACGATGAATTCGTGCTGTATAAATGTGTTTTAGATAAAAACATTTCACGTGTTTCTAAAAAATAATTCGTAGAATGAGATTACTAGAGATTCGTAGAATGAGAGACTATGTAGAATTACATTGAGATGTGAGAAATTTGCTGCAACTAATCGGCACTTGGATAGGAAATGGCTAAGAGATGTGCAAAAAAGTAGAGTAGCAGAATGGAGTTAAGCGAGTGGAGTTAATGTAATAATTCACGAAAGAAAAGTTTAATAACATCCCATAAAAATATGATTCAACGTTTTCCACAATACATAACCGTCTAATCATCATGTACGAATAATAAAAATAACTATATATCCATGAGCAAGTTATGAATATGTCGAACGTAATTATTGAGAATTATGAATTTTTAAACATACCTATGTCATATACGTAAATGCGCGTACATAATCTACTTTGGAATACTCCACATTTATTTCGCACAGAGCGGTCGGCCCTAGCTGCTAAACGTACCTATCTCCATATAAATAGAGCTGAGACTTGGCGTGTTGCAGTCGAAATCGGCCCGCGACCGCGCGAACATAATGCCGCTATAAAATCCACCGCAACAAGACCGTATTATACACAATGGGGTTCGTAATTCTGTTGGTTGTGAGTTTAGTGGGAGCTGCGCGCGGCCAGAAACAGTTCCTTGGTGTCCCTGCCGCTGGTGTGGCGACGGAGCCCAACAAAGTGGAGCCGATGGCCAACGGTCTGGCCAACACTGAGCTGGTCCTCTCCTTTGTGGTACGTCCGCTGTGCTGAGTGACATTAGCCATTGAATGATGTGTACGTACATCGAATATGTGCGATAACTTCCTACACGGTGCCCAGACGGTCGGGATAGACGGTGTGCAAATTATATTTGCTACGCTTTGTGATAGTGTCCAAATTGTTTTTTGAATATGTTCTGAATTTTTAAATATTTGTCACCTCTCTCTTGCCTGACATTTATGTAATCAAAAACAAATACAAACTATTTACTACACATTATTGCTTGAGGATAAGTGCACTGAAGTTGCTGACATAAATATTTAAATAAAAACAATACTCACATGGTAGTGAACACAACATTATTATAATACCAGCACGCTAGGCCCCTTACGGGGAGGCACAGGGCACCTAATGCCAAATATTATAATAAATAACATTCCAATTGCCATCTAATTAGAATGTTTGTAAAGTACAAATGACATGAAAAACTATTTAGGAAATCTTCTGCCAAGCAATATATATAGACTTTTATTATCAAACTCTATTAACGAATCAATTAGGTCAAAATTCCTTAAAAATTACAATTATCTCACCATATTAGTGAATTATTAATAATTATATAGGATGCTTGTCAAGTAATAACAATTTAAATGTTATCAATGTATAATTGAAATTAAATGGATGCGAGTGGATTATCATAATGTTATTATTATTTAGCTTTCCTGGAACCATGATATTGTGTACAAAAAGAACACTGATTAATGAAAATATACCTACATACCTATACAGTCAATATTGAGACAGGTGCATATGAACAGAAAAAACTATGTTAGTAGCATTAATTAATTAATTTCAGATATTCAGACATGGAGATAGAACGCCTGACCCCGAGGAGCTGGCTAAACTTCCATCTGAACATCTCAATAATGACATTTTCTTTCCGTTTGGAGAGAAAGCCTTGACAAACGTGAGTTTTATATATAGATATTAGAAATAAGATAAGACGTTTATGTGACACATTTAGGAAAGTACACACAACGTATTTTAGGGCAGAAATCGTAAAAATACTGAAGGCACAAATACGAAATAAATAGCTAACATTGTATTTTCTTAAAATTTTAAATGTCTATAAGAGTATATTGAATGAAGATATCGTAATATTTTGTAAAGATCAAATATCTAAGAAAACTAAAAAAAATATCAAAATCTATACAATAATTTTTGCGTGATGTGGACACACAGACAGACCTCTATCATTTTATTTTTGTACATATAATGAAATATAAAGGTTTTCATCATATATTAGTATTCGGAAACACGTGCGTATAATCTGTGAGCGATGACATGAACCCCGCATTCTATATATACGGAGTCCCATTGATGGTCAAATATGGTCTTTTTTCAATTCAATTTGTGTTAATATTGCGACTAACAATCTCAGAGAAGATTAATAAATTTTATGATAGATTTCTTTGCGTACTGTACAAACGCGCATAAGGACGTCATCACGCAGGTGTCATGTCACCGCGCGGGGGTTATATGTACATAGTTACGTACTACATTCGATAATATGTTTAATTGCCATTAAATAATAGCAATTTTATTCCATACATATGGTAATACGACGTTCAATCTTACATGTGACTAATCCAATGATATAATATATTTTAGTTATAGTAGTTTGATATTGGAGCGACTGATTGTGAAACGTGTAAGGTGTTTGACACAAGAAGTAATCGAAGTTGAAAATTCAAAATTAACGACATTAGGTTAAAAAACTCGAGTCTGATGACTGGGAGCGCAAATTGACGGGCTGATGATGAAGATCGGGAGCCTGTCAACTCAGCGAGGCTGTAAATACCCACAAACATTAGTCCATATTATAAGCTTGATATTTATGACTCGCTTCTTTTGTTTGCGTACCAGTCAAATATATTTGTAACAATCTATGTCTATGGTTATATATCATCTTAGCAGAAGTGGCTACTAGAGCTCTTCTAAAATTTTCTCTAACCTACACAATATTTATGCTCTCCTACACTCGAAGCCAAAATTCGTGCTTCATACATGATTTAAAATTTTCCGTTTGAATCTAAATATAAAATTATCAATGAAGTATGTATTAGCATTTGATTGAAATATAACGATGATGACAATATTAATAGCCATTTCACATTTTATCTTTGTGCTCTAAGTCCTTCTTCATTGCAATGGTGCGTATGATTAAAATTTAAAGAGATTATAGAAACATCCTAATATATCAAATCGTTGCTCTGGTATCATTAAAAACGGTGTAAGGCACATTTACCTACTCCAAACATTAATATTCTATAGAAAGGAAAACAACGCGGCTATAGTGTAGGTGAGTTTATAAGGGGACGATATGACAACTTCCTGTCACACCTCTACCTCCCCGACGAGATATACATCCGCACCACTGACTACGCTCGCACCAAGATGACGGTACTGACCGCGCTGGCCGCCATGTACCCCCCGCCTCCAGCGCAGAGATGGAACGCTATGCTGAACTGGCAACCGGTGCCTTACAATACGTTGCCGCCGCGGGAGGATGATGTAAGTATCGAGGCAAAAAGTAGTGAACGAAGTTAAAAAAAAGCTGTAAACTTTTAAAAGTTTGAGATATTGTGAATACAATATAGGATAGTAAATGACATTACGTAGCTGTTTAGTCATACTTGATAAGCATACGAAGATTTTGGCCTTAAACCTTATTACTTTTTCGGAAACCAGAACCAATTAGTAAATTAAAAGGGTTGAAGACGAGATAACATGTCTACATATTCATAATGTAGTTTACCTTTCGATTTTCTGAGATTGAAATTATCAATAATCCTACTAAAACATATCATTATTATTTATTTCATGCCGATAACTAACACTACTAAATTATGAGAATGAAATAAAAAATAAGTATCTACTCAGTATAAAATTTATATAAAAAATCGTAACTTATCGTCTTATCGCCATATTCAGTCACGATTATATTAATAACTATACAACAATGTAGAAATGTCAATGAACCCACGCACCATGTAATGCAAGGTTTTTAAGAAAACTAGAATACATACTCGAATGTCCTTTGATGCGGGTAGGCACACAATATTG
>DWMG01003939.1:0-11386 GCA_018244855.1 Elbella merops | reverse complement strand
GATTTAGGTCGTAATTAGGTTGTACTATAATTAGAAGTGTATGCTGTTCTTAATAAAACAAGTGTAAAGTAAATGTTATTTTAATTCAACCATTTAAACAGTAATAAATAAAAAAAAAAAATAATCAATTTAAATACACAAATGTAACACTCTCACTGGATTATTCTTACCTGTCTCAACTGTATTTATAGTACGATATACATATACGTATTTACTATAATAATAACAATATTGAGGCTCATTCTAATGATGATAATTAGTAAGGCTTTATGATTGATTGCCTTACGCTGTAGGTAGAGAACTCCGAGTGCCCAATATCTTTATCATTACCGATCTGACGTGCTTACTTTGCTTTCGTCACTTTCAAAAACTTGAGATTCCTTGAAAGAAAACAAAATACAAAATGTTGGTATAAGCTTGTTTCCGACTGACGGGCCCAGAAGCATATCTTCATCGATGTTTATGGTATTTCATTAGGGCTCTCCAAAATATGTTTTTAAGATAGTAGAGTACAGGTAGCGTAGTAATTTGTTCGTATCAGAATGTCGTGACGTTGCATAATCTAGGCGTAAACATATCGACGGAGGAACCGTGATAACAATATAATAAATATTTAAACATGAAATGTGGAGGTGTACTACACTGCTCTGCTTACCTCTTCGGAGATTGAAGGCGTGATGTTACGTGATTTATTCATATATTATTGTTTAGTTTACTTTAGCGAAATTAAACGTGGTGTCTAATCTAAAAAATAACAATGGTTTTAAAGTTGTACTTTTATCTTGATTGCCTCCATTATTTGTTTCATTTTAGTTCAATTACATTTGACTTCATATAACTAATTTCGCTAAATTGATATATTACATTGAATACGCTATGGGAATTGCGAGCCCTGTAATGTTAGATGTACTTTTAATTGTAATAAATTTAATCAGTTTTCTATAATATGTAACAAAATAATGATACGTAAAAATAAAAATGATACGTAAAGATCAACTTACTAACAGTGTCCCACATAATGGCACATCTACCTTATAAGCTGTAACGCAAGGTGAGTTTCTAAGAAGGCAGGGAAGAGGTAAACAGGTTAATGAGTAATTACTTAATAACGAAATGTCGTGAGTACGCATAAATTTATAGGTTGAGGGGCGTTCACGTGTTGTCGTTTTTGGTCCGCCTGCTGAAATTTATGATGGTAACTACAAACTTGTCGTACATGTCTAGAGTTTAGCACGTCTGGACACTGTTTAGTATTTTGTAAGAAACGTGTAAAAGGTTCCAAACAACAACTTAGGAGCACAAGTTATCTTCATCTGATTCTACTATATATGTATATAACAGAGCAATTTCTAGCGACCGACTAATCGAGATATAGCGCAGTTTATGTAGCCACAACTAAATGAGCTGCCCGCTGATGGGCAGCAGCGTAGGTGATGATAGAAACCGTGCTCTGCGATCCCCGAACCAAACGTTCAGCTTGAGGATTATACGTAAAATTCTCCTTACAAACTGAGACCTATGTCCAGCAGTGGATTGAAGCTAATGTTATATGTAATCCTCGGTATTATAAAAATGTTGGATGTAAAAAATAAATTTAAGGTTCCATCAATGAATTCGTTGAACGATAAGTCTCAATCTACATCATTATACAAACTAGCTTATTTAGTAGAATCCACGCCTACAGGAAGGGGTGAATTAAATTGAAGTTGAACATAGCAACAGACAAAAAAATACAATAAACGAATCGATTCACAGTTAAAAATAACTCACCAGCGAAATAAATGTCTATAGGAATTCCATCAGCTTTATGTAACTAACTGGCCTAAACACACTCGAAACAGCCGCGCGTAGTTATGGTACTACAAATGTTCACTCATACTTCCTTAGATGCGTTCACAGTAGCAATATACGTATGTACCTTTTGTTTACTTGACACATGGCCATCTGCTCCCAATGTAGGTTGGAATAGAGCCTCTGTTATGGTGATCAAACAGCTGACGGAAACAAACATGGAACAAATACTTGTGTCCGCGTAAAGTATTACACAAATATTTGTTCTGGGTGGGAGTCGAATCCACGAACTCCAGGTCAGCACTCAGATACACTAACCACTAGACGAACGGGCCAATCAATCAAAAAAAACTAATAAGAAATTCTGCATCTGCATTCTTTTGTTGTTGAGACTTATTTCCTAATATCTCCGTATGAGTCACGGTCCACCCGGTATTCCGATCCGATCTTTGTCAGTGGCAATTAGTACGCAAGTAGATTAAGTTTATACTGCAAAAGGTCAACAGTTCGTCGTTTATCGAGTGTCATGTCGAGTCGAGTGCTCATACAAGGTTATCAGGTTGTCTTCGGGTCTGACAGCTACATGTCAGGTCCTTAAGTATGTAACGCCACGTAAGTATTTCTCCGAGAGAGAAGGCAGAGAAGTGTAGACAGCCTCGTTTCACCTCGTGATAATTATGCCAAATCATGCCAAAATGACTTTAAGCTGACATAGCACATATGAGTACATACATATCTTCACGCCAGGTCCATTACGAAGGAGATACTAATAGGCCTTACATAACCTCAATATTTCCTAAGCTGTATTTTTAGTAGTGCAATAATATATACGCAAAATATCCTCAATCATAACAGTTTTAAGTTAGTACAATACTTCACAACAAGAGCAAGAAATGAAAGAGTGGTTTAGTTAACAGCCAAGCAAAAACAGTTAGCGCAGTGTCATCGTGAACCCATTTATCGTTCAACTGTTGGACACGGGTCTCCTCTCAGGATGAGAAGGGTTAAGGTCATAGATCGTTACGAT
This sequence comes from Elbella merops, assembly GCA_018244855.1. Classification (NCBI taxonomy): domain Eukaryota; kingdom Metazoa; phylum Arthropoda; class Insecta; order Lepidoptera; family Hesperiidae; genus Elbella; species Elbella merops. The sequence continues at coordinate 8,568 of DWMG01003939.1, read as the reverse complement.
AATAAAATGGATTTTTTAACATTAATGTGATTTGCAATCCCTCGATAGGAAATTTTTATCATTTATGTCTCGGAACCTTAAATACCTGAATCCAACTGTTGCTTATAATTGGGTTACGGACGTCTGTTATTTCTCACTTCTTCTTCGTAAGTCGACCGCCGATCGTACCTAAATGTGACCCTATTTAGTACTAAATTATATGTCTTACTATAAATCTACATATTGTTACTTAAATTATATCTCTGTTAAGTATCAATACATGTGTGCTATACTATATAAAAAAAATCTTTGTTTTTGTAAATTCTTTGTGGAAATCGGTGACATCATTCCAAAGCATATACCGTTTCTGTTTCCAAAAAGAAGAGCCACAGACATTTTAAAAAATACACCTTTTCTCTAGCCGATCTCGGCTTTAAAAGCTTCTCTGTCTGGAAACGCGGTCCATTAACGGAATTAGCTTTTAGTACGCTTCAGTGTGAACGTAATTACGGAAATCATTTGCCGACCAAGCAAGCATCTTCATCCTGATCTTATGACGATGACAGTATAAAGGATGGCAAGGTTAAAATAAAGTAGACTTTTATATTTTTTGTTCTGTGACAAACGTGACCTCACGTCAGTAATCCCCGAAGAGGTAGACAGAGGAGTGTAGTTTTGTTATGTAGGATCTTACCCCGTTGGCGCAAGGATCCGAAGATCGTCACTTTATCCTATCCTGCGCAACCTCTTATCAATTAGTGGCTTATGTTTATGCTTGAATATAACTTGTTGATAAAAAGCATAATATTTTTTGTAATATTCACTCTAGAGAATATTCAATAAACGTGGCATGTTTAGTTAAAATGACAGTAGGTAGTTTGTTTTGAATACGAGTACCATGACGAAATGTTAGAAAATACCCGTGTAGGAATTATCGTGAGTCCTAGAGACCTCGATCGAGAGAGGGTAATTGTACGTCCGCATGCAGCTGTGGCGGCTGTGGTACGTCACGCTGGTATTTTTTTATTGCCGAATATGTTTATGTCACATACGATAATACTAGAAGTCCATAAGACGCTTTGCAAACACAGAAATAATTAAATCTTATATTTAAGTATATAGTCAATTTTCGTATTAAATTTGGGATTTAAATATTTAGTATAATAGTTAATATTTATATATCGCGATTTAAACATTAAATCTTTTACTTAGAACTAAATACAATAGGTACTATACATACTTTGAGTCGCATGCTATTTATGTATATTTCAAAAAAGGATTTTTGATTATAATCTTCAACACTAAATCTCAGTACGTATAAGCTGATAATGACATTAAGCTCGCACAGTTCTAGCGTAAGTCTTTGTATAAGTCGTTGCACCTGGGGTGCGCTGCGGGCGGGGTGGGTGGTTTAGTTCACGCGCTCGATTCTCGGTTCCCGATACAGACGTCACGCTCGTTCGCTTAGTACCGTCTGCAGTTTAAGTATTTTAAATTTAGGAATATTTATTGCAAATAGATACATTCGTTACTTGAGTTATTGCTAATTGCTTATTGAACATTGCTTGAGTTAATTGTGTAAATGCTTTTATAGTGTGTTCTTGATTTGAAATCTTTTTTTTTCCGATTGCGCCTATTAAATTGTAAATTTTGAAGATCAGGAAGAAATGTTAAATAGACTCGTTTCGTACAAACGAATTTTTTCATTAATATTGTACTTTTTTTCGGCCCTTTTATCATTGCACTGGTGAAATATGGGTAATTACAAATTTGCGAACATCTCAACGTTACTTTAAAATTGCTTTTAATAGTAGATACTTCGCAAGTAATTGCTATATAAATATATATTATACCTAGAAATATGCCAGCAAAATCCTTGAAATTCCGACATTAAGACTTTTTAAAATTGTGCCTATATAAAGCGGTAATAATAGAACATAATCAACGTGTTGCGCATTCTTATTTTATGACCATGTATTACAACACGTCGAAATCAGTTTGGCATCTGCAATAATACATACCCTGTCGTCATCCGACACCGCTTAACAATGCCTATCGTTCTCGTATTCGACGCGTCAGTACCTCGCTATGACGTCATCACAGCGAGGTGCCTAGTTAACTTCTGCGAGTAATATTTGTTAAAAAATATTTACTCGTCCGCGTGGCGCGTCTGGCTTGGGAATCCCAGCGGCAGCTAATATTTGGATAACACTGTGATCAAAAAAATACGACCTGTTCAAACAGACGTCGTCCATTGTTTAATTTTTAAAGTAAATATATTTACGGGATTGAGTGAAGATAAATTATTTTAATAATCCCCTCTGTTCTTTTTGTAGTGCCATTTAAAATATTATCTCATAAATTTATCATATGATTACCTCATTATATTCGTATTAGTAGAATTAACTTTTTCGTTATTTATTCTCGTGTAATTAAGGGGTACAAAGCCATAATGCCCAATATCATTCTCTCGCAGTCAACTCTGGCTAAAGAAGAGAATGAGAGGTAATGATAATTAATCCGAATATCTGTATAAATAGTTCAACGTACATTGAACGTATTATGTAATAAAACCGATGGCTGATAAAAATGTAACCTCTGGCATTCGCAAGCGAATTACAGTTTTTGAAGCGACATATTATAAATAATTATTATCTGAACGCCAAATGCCCTTTTCCTCTGACGGTACACGGCCGAAACGTGCTGCAGATCACGTAGGCCCAGAGAGTGAACGGGGACTTTTGCCAGGTCGAAGAACTATAATTGCGGAGAAATGGGCTATACCATTGAAATAGTTAGATTTTTACCTTTTATATGTAAATTTTATATATCTGACCACATCAGGGCTGGAAGGAACCTGGCGTGACGATATCATTATTACAGTAACTAATATAATAATAAAATAAACTATGGTTTTAAAATATATTAAAATTAATATAAAGTTGCAGTAAGATTTTTCTACTTGACTGTACCGAGATCCAATGCCATTGTGTTAATATAATTCTGCTGCTTTGTTCCTATTATCGTTTGAAGCTTGCCATTAGCCAAATACATTTGCCATCTGGTAAATGTTCTGGCCTGGAAAACATCTGTTACTTGTTCCGTGTTTGATATTTTTATAATGTTTCCTATAACACTTTCTGAGTCGAGATTATGAATATATAAAAATAGATGATAGTTGAGATATGAAATCGTCATATCTACGATAACAACCTTCCTATTGTCATGTCATTAGCATGTCACAATTGAACTCTCCTGCTTAAATAAATTATCCAATGTTTAACCGTGAATACATTCACTGATGACATGGTAAAAAAAGTTTATTCTTGTTTATTATTATTATTATGACTATTACATCATCGCGCCAGCTCCCTAACGGGGTAGACAGAGACCATCTAGTGACAAATAACGCTACTCCACAGACTTGACGTGCTTATTCTCTATTGTATTGCAAAATATCAAATGTACTATGTTCATATACTACTATTGGTTTGTTTCTAGCTTAGATTTTCTAGTGGAAATGTCTAGTAGTGGCTAGGAGTCTGGATCTGTTCCCGCTGTATGGCAATAGACTCACCAGTTATTCCATGGAGGGACGTAAATTTAACTCGTGAAACGTGGGAGTGTAATACCCTCCTCTGCCTACCCCTTCTGGGATAACAGGCGTCATGTTACGTTTACTATGTATATAATGTTTCATACAAGTCGTATATAGTCGTTCGTATATGATTATTAGTTCGATGTGTGTGGCCCCTAACCCGATGACTGTTGACTCTTACGAAAAGTCATCTATTCATAACAAAAAATATTTATTTTATCTTCTCATTGTATGTTTCCTTGTTGCGTGTGTTGATACTGAAAATACTTTCAAATAAATGCGTATTCTCGAAATTTATTGCTAGAACAGAAAAATACGGTTTTTTTAAATAACTCTATCAATTCTATTGTTTTTTTTTACCACTCAATCAAGTTAAAACGACATAAAAAGGTTTTAGTGTCGTATCAGCTGTCAAAGAATTATACAAAAACAAATTAATAAACAATTTCGTTAGTAGTATTATACACAATAAACTGTGAATCAACTGCCCTTTGATAAATAATAAGTATTTACTAATACTGTTCATTCCGTAACCAGGGGTATAAAACATTAATTTAATAAGTACTTTGTTCTGGCTTCGACATTTCTAAGCCATTCAGCATTCAGCAACGTCTAAGACGCTTTGTTTGGTTTATTAGTTTTTTATAATCTGTATTATTATTATTCGGTTTGTGTTTTTCTATTTTTATTTTGAGGCAATAAATTATTTCACTATTATCGATATTGGATAAGAAAACTAACGTGACTTAAATATTGAATTATAACTGTTAATAATATGTGTATCCATAATTATGTACACACGGTTAATTCATATAATATACACTTAAATATATGTTTGAAAATAAATATCGGTAAATACAGTAAGCTACATATATCATAAGCACAATAGTCGAGAATATTATTAAACATAAAATGGCTGAGTATTTAGTATCTATAGGTATCACTTGAGGTGCCTGATGTATGTATATATATTTTCATAAGCAAATTTTATTTCCTTATTAATTCAAGGCAGTGAATACAATTGCCATACGAAATATTGCACAGTCAACAGGTTCATTGATAAAATGTATGTCCTTATGAAATAACTAACGTAAGTGGTTCATTATTTTGCTGCAGATTTTGAATTATATTTGATATCACCGAATTATGTATATTCGATACAAGAACGCAAAGCGTTGGAAAGTGGGGGAGGGGTACTTCCACTTTATATTGTTAAAGGACTCCGCGTCTACACCACTCGTTCGTGAACGTTTTGCCGCGCTAGTTAGAGCCTTTTAAACGATTACTAATTTGAATTACTCGCGTTTGAATTATCTACTTTAAAATCGATTCAAGCTTTTGTTTGTAATCTGTGCGAATTTTATATTTTTAAATCAACTATCGTTACGATTCTTCAATTAACCTTGACCCGATTATACGAACATAACCTCAAAGGTTTTGCTTTCGCGCGATTTTTTTAATCGTACGTCAATTTGTTTTTTTATAGGAATCATTGGGGTAATGAACTAGTATGTGCCAACTGACGTGAATGACATTATTTTTAAAGAGTGAGTTTAAATTTCCCGCGCTTTCCGCGTATATGCCATTTTTGCTTTTTTTTAACGCGTAATTGGCATATTGTAACCAGTATCAAGTGACATGAATAAAATTCTTTGTATACAGTGAAAGTGATATAACTGTTTTTATTTTTATTTTTTTTCGCTATAAGTTTTCTGTAGCCATGTCGCTGCTATGGATGAGTGCTTTTAATCTCGGTTTGACTGTTGGAGCTACTTATGTTGTTGTTAAAAGGTGAGTCGATTCTTTGCAGTCATTCTGATGAAACTCCTTTGTTTTAAATTCTCAGTGTTGTTTATAATAGGGCAGATTGAAGTATCCATTTCATGATCGTAGTATCACTGGCAGACGGTTACATTTTAAGGTATAATATAAGAAATTCATATGGAATAAATATTTATGTATGTATACATATATGCGATATTTCCACGGAAGCAGTATTAGCCACGCTGTTTAGACTTCAGCTCGCCACTTCGAGGTCCTAGGTAAAATTACAGGCGTGCACACCTTCACAAAATATAACGGTAGAGTAACTCTGAAGGAAAATATCTCAAAGAAACTAGCACATCTGAGAATTTTTCGTATTCCTGGCTATGAAGTTTGAAGTCTGCTCATAATTATTATACAGATGTTAATACACCATATGTTACAAAATACGTATAACATTACAGTTATTAACGTAAATACAACATAATAAGTACATATTCCAAAGGTACAATTATGCGCATGCAAAGCAGACATTAGATATCCATCATTTTCGTCATGCGTCCTTCTGAAGCGTGAACATGTCCATTTGTTACATTGTGTAACTCTTTCTCAACGAGTTTATGTTACTTACACACATACATACCTGTATATCACGTATGAACGTTACAAATAACGGAAGAGATTTACGTACAGGTGAAACACTTCTCTCCATGATTGTACTCGCAATGAAATGCAAATGAAAGGGCAAAAGGCGTTTTATGTAGTCGCACCCAATATTTCAATGTTACAGATATAAAATTTAGAGGAAGAGAATGTAAATGTTATTTTTTGTAAGAAGGCAGGAATGAGTGAGGAAGGAGCACGTCGGGTGTTTAATAATGGAGATATTTAACACTCAGTCCTCTCTGCCTACCCCGTAATGAACATGGCGTGTCGATATAATAATAAAATAATCTAATAATATTTTGTTCCTTTTTATGTTCATTGTACATAACTATTGTTTCCTATTAACATTATCAATAGTATGTACATGGTGTTACTGTAACTGTATCGCAACTAAACGTTTAGCGATAACTGAAACTACGTTTCCGTTTTAGTTAATTTATTGAACATTATTTACTACTCATAACTTTGTAATCTCTGAACTTATAATGTTTATTCAGCATTTTTTGGAAAGGTTAAAATATGTCAATATATCCTCTAGATTCTCTGACTGACCAAATTGAAGTATTAAAAAATAAAAAAATATAACACCCGGTAATCCCCGAAGGGGTACGCAGAAGAGTGTAGTACACTCCCACGTTTCACCAGTTGCGTTTAAGTCCTGTGGAATAGGTGGTGAGCCTACTGACATAGACATAAAACTTAAAAGATTGTGAAGCGATAAGGTCCCCAGCAATGTCCTATTTCTTCCTGGGGAGTGACGGTGTACTAATTATAATTACAATAAAAGTACCAATTGTAGGTGGAACCTAAACGTAACTGATGAAACGCGGCAATGTATACACTCCTCTGCATACCTCTTCGAAAAGATCCAAGCGTGATGTTACGTGAAATCAAAGTATTTCTAAAGGAAAATCGCCAGTATTTTCCTGCTTACTACTGGTAATTGAAACAAGTTTACAATGCGGTATTTTCTTCATTGGTAATATGAAATGAATAAATAGGGAATTACTGGTGACTTTTCGCTTATAGAATCATTTGAATTTTATTATTATTACAATTATTAACAGCGACACAATAGTAATAAATGTAAAAGGATTCCGGGAATAGTCACCAGTAATTTCTTGTTTATTCATTTCATATTACTAACTCGCTACAGAAAAGACCGCATTGTAATCTCAGTTACGAATGTGTATGCAATTAGCTCGGCGCTGCCAGCAACTGGGTCGGGAACAGCTGGATGTTGCTCTGAAGCGTGCTACCGAGTTTTTAATGCCCACTTGTGACTTGCAGCTAAGGTTGTCACGGTCACACAGAGTGAAAATTTATACACACTGATACAAAAAGACTTTGGGTTTTTAAGGGTCCTTGCAGATAGACCGATACGGAGGGCTGAGGTTTTATTGGTCTGAAAAATTTGATAATATATGTTATTGAAGTGTGCTAAAGATTTTTTTGAAGCCGATCTTTTTGAAAAAGTCTTTACGATAGAGATAGAGATCCTTGGAACCCTGTGCTCTCCATCCACGCCGCAGCGGACCTGGCGTGACGACATAGTACTTAATAAACATATTTTTGATCCTTTTTGTCTACGCTGTAAATGGAATTTAATTTCTTTATCAACATTATTTTTCGTTATGAAACTCGTAACTTTTTATTACGTATAATGTTTATTTATTATGAGGAAGCGTAGAGTAGCCTTTTTCAAAAATATCATTGTTGAAATATTATTGTATCGTCACGCCGGTTTGCTCACGGGATAGGCACGCACAGAGAGCAATATACTCGTATATCTTTCCTCACAAACATGACGAGCTTCTTTTACATTCATCACTCTTTTCTTACACTCACGCCGGTCTCGGAAACTTCTGGTTCCACCGCCAGGTCAGCCAGTATCTGACCTACTTGGTCAAGATAGGTGAGTCTTGGTCTCTATCAGCACCTGCATCCATCGACATTCACATTGTGTATCCGTCCCGTCAATAAACATTAATATCTCACAATTGTATGTCCGCGGACAACCCTTGCAGTTTTACAACTGGAAACTTTACTCGAGCGGAAACTGAAACAGGAATACAATGGAGTGCAGAAACAGTCTCTGTAAAATGAATACTGTTAGTAATATGTATGAGTTAGCTATAGGTCAGTGCAAACTATGTAGATTCTATTATTTCTATTTATATATATCAACGTATATGTCAAATAATTGCTTTGTTACATTACCCAGGGGCTGCGTTGCTTGGGATCAAATGTCTTAAGATATTTATTATTATTATTCATACCAATCGTGACTTCTCTTAAATCGTGACTTCTCTTGCCACACACCATGAATCGTGACCTACCTGAATCAGTGTTGTTCTTACCAAGTGTTGGTCAGTAGTGACCTCTGTGAAACGTTAATGTTAAGAACCCCGTTTCCTCGAAAACATTATCAAACCGTGCTAGTAACTTGACACCTGAGCAAGGGCAAAAAAAAAAAAATAATCTATTATACGTAACTTCACGCCTGTAATCCCCGAAGAGGTAGGCAGAGGAATGCAGAACACTCCCACGTTTCACCGGTT
>DWMG01003938.1:0-11389 GCA_018244855.1 Elbella merops | reverse complement strand
ACTTTTGTCATTTGAAGCGTCCGCGATTCATTGAGTTACGTCTTTTTATTGTTCCTCCGAATACTTGTTATCGCGGTTCAAAATTTTCTCTCAATTATAAAAGACCTTTAAAAAGGCAGACGAAATCAATTTCGAACGCTCCGTTGCGTCCGACAAAATTTTCTTTCCTTTCACAGCTGTCTTGTTGGGTGAAATAAGAATGGTGAAATTACAGAAGATATTTTTTTTTTCACAAATAAAAACACTTTAAGAAAGCGTTTGATGGAGTCGAATGTAAACACGAATATTTTTTGTAAATTATATCCCCGCAGTCGTTTCATTTATAATAGAAATATTTATAAAAAGCGTACCACATTTTGTTATATAGACCTCTGGAGATATTCTAATGAACCATAAAATTTCTACTTATTATATAGATATTTAGTCCACATCATATAGGTAAGGATATATATATATATATAGACTGTTATTGAAACATATTTCTTGATCCGTAAGAAAACAATTTTAGCAAACTCTGATGGATCAATTTCTATTTGCGCGCAAATTCCTTCTCGTCAGCAAATTGGACGCTATTACAAAGCAATAAGGAACTTGACTACGAGACTTTGGGAAGTTATCTTCATATTATAATTTTGCCTTCACGCAGCCGTATCTTTCATTTCTCGCGTCTAATGTCAATAATTTTAAGTGCTCTCTTGATATATTGCCAGGCGGAGGAATTACTTTTGTGATTTCGGCAAGGCACTCGAGTTAAATCGTTGGGTCTCTTTAAATTATCAAACCTTAGTCTGCTTCGTATCTCTCGATTATTTACGCTTCATTAGCTAAAACTTTTTTTTTCGCTGTACCTAATGGACGTTCCTTAAAACAATTTACTATTGCACTGCTTCAAGATTAATGTTCTAACTTCGATTCTTTGTCAGTGCCAGCAGATTGTTTCGTTGGAAACGGTAATCCACATTAAGATTATACAATTGAAGTAAAAAGCAAAATTCATCATCATCATTATCGGCCTATCTCAGTCCACTGCTGGACATAGACCTTGTAAAGTAAAATTAAACCAGTTTAATAAATATAAAATAATGTAATAAACATAACGTAATGGGTAACACAAAGTTGTTAAGTCCAAGACCAAATAACAATCCATTTTTTATAGTTATAGAGAGTTTGTGGTTTATGTGATCAATATTATTTGAATTTATAACGTTCTTTGATTAGAATGTGTAAACGTAAAATAATCTACAGGAAACATATGTATCATTGTAATAAGAACACCCATTAATATTGCATCTATCAATTAAAAAAAATATGTTTATTAGAAACATCACGTTTATTAGATAATGCTTTTTATTTATTGATTTTCCTCCAAATGTTTCAATGTAACCAGTCATTATCCATATATATACTTACTTCCCGGCAATTTCAGTGTTCAGACGGTACGGAATTAATAAAATTAGTGACTATAAACGTGTCTATTACGGTTCAACAATATCGTAAAACAAGAAGCGACGAAGCTCAACGAATAGATTATAGTGACCCAGACACTCAAAAATGTAGTCATCTCGTTTTTACAACGAAAACATCATTACGACTATTGCGACTTTATAAATACCGAAAAACACGGACGCATTCAAACCGTCTCAAACCCAAGCGTCAAACTAAATACGTCCCCAATAATAACTGGCAGTGATATTTTTGTTTATATAGATACTGATTATAGACCTTATGATGTTCTTTATACGGAAGAACTCGTTCCACATTTCGGCACACTTATCTCTGCCTGGATAGAGGACATTTATCGAGCGGCGACTGCGTCTACCGATAACGCAGGATTAAACATCGTCTATGTAATCAAGAACAAAATTGGGGTCCAAGCAGTAAATTGCCGCTCTGATATCGTTCACAATGTATCGAATGATTCTGTCGCCAATCAGTCGCACCTTAATGTGTTTTATCGTCTACATGAACCTCGAGATAAACTTAATAAAGCACATTACTAGAAACCAGAAATAGCGTATTGGTATAAAGCGTTTACGTGTAATATGAGGTTTGAAGGTTTATTTAGCGGTTAGACAGACATTCGAAAGCAATTTTTCGAAAGTGTAATCTAAAATCTTTTGATGTCATAATTGTACCATTAACGCCCAACGAAATAAACCAAAACACACGCGATGTTAAAATAATCAAAGCCAAAAATAGAATGGACACGGATTTAAAAATAGTAGAGACCGGACCGTCGAACCCGTTATTAACACAATCTTTCATAAACAGAACTAAAAAACGGAGGCAAAATTGTTATTTGGTTTGTATGCGTTACTGCCACCAATTAATTACAGAATCAAATGCAAAATATCTATGTATCGACAAATTCCTACTTCTATTCCAGTTAAGTCCCGTTTCAAGGATTAAATGTAATTCTAAAACGTAAAGAACAAAGTACCATAATATTTCTTTCTGTGGACCCAAAAGTCGCTTCAAATGTCCATAATAAATAACCATTGCTGTTAATATTCATTTATCATAAGACATGACAGTAAAATAGTTGATATTTTCATAGAAGAATTAAAGTAGAGCGTTAGAGGGTAGTTATAGACAAAAAATGATGAGTTATTCAATGAAAATCCGTCGGAATTAAAGCGACGTTGTATTAAAAATATCCGATCAAGTTCGTCGCCGGATTACTGGGACGTCGATCCCGGTTTAATCTACGTTTATCGTCGCACAACAGGCGGGCACGGTCAATAGTAACACCGACGGACGGCTTAATCCTCGTGCTCTATGCGTTATATCGGAAAATTCTGGATTTCCACTTTTTCGGCTGCTACCCGATCATGTTTGTTGATAACCCTTTTAGGACAAAAGATGTGGATTGGTGAAATATCATGGATTTAATCTGGCCGGAACAACGCGTGTAATACACGAGTTTGTACGAGCGTGTTTGTTTTTTCAAGTGTAGGTATGTTTTTACGGTACGCATTGTAATTGTTACAGATATGCCTGTGATATAAAATTCTCAAAATTCTATATTGAAGATAGACATTAAGTAAATCAAATTATAAGTTATTTCGTCGTTGTATTTATATATTTCGGACTGTCGTTAAGAAAAACCTTTGTGCTGTATCACTCTTCAAATACTACGCATTTATCCAGCTAAATATTGTGTGATATTTTTAGCGAAATGAGAGCATGTTATATAAAATACATTGCATCAATATTATAAGCTTGCGTTAAAGACATAACTAGATCAATTTCAGACGAATCGAGTGGAGGAAGGAAAGTGATAGACAAGTGGTATCAGATAAACCCCAGGTCCATGCTAGGTTATCAGTCTTTATAATAGCATTTAGCGCAACTGGGTCGACCAGCAACAAGCCAATATACTTATTATAACATACATAATACATATATAGAATGCTCGTGCGCCTGAAACTGTTAATCTTAAAAACAATTTAAGTAATAAATTGCAGAGCATTGGTAGCGTCTTATTAAACATTTAAAAGTTTGGAAAAGTGCATTTTAAAGTATGTAATATAACCGTAAATGAAGTTTTATCGTACATTCTAGAAAAGTTTGAATTTAGAACGATTGTTATATAATGCAATAAAATTTAAAATATTTATAACTTTACAACTTTTCTCATTGGATACTAGACTAAGATAAATTATGAATTTATTATGCCTACGAAATATCAAACAAGCTTTTCTGCCCACGAATTATTTTACCTAACTTCATTCGTCAAAGAAAATTTACATTAAAATTTGTGTGTACAGCACTCGGTAATCGTACAATTTTCTGAATTGAAACAGAATAGTTTATCAAAAGCAAACTTTTGTTTTGTAATAACTACATTTTCTGTGCATTAAGTGATACCATAATAGCTCTAGCTAAGTAGGTACTAAAGAAAAGTTCGACCTGGTTTTCGTTATTTTCTTTCAAATAACGTGTTCTCCGTAAACAGTATTTACGGTATAATCGTTGTCACAGGTATGTTTGAGTCAGTAATAAATGTAACCATTATTTATGATATTGTAATTTTTAACCATTTTGATCACAAACATCATCATCGTCATCGTCAGCCCCTAAATGTCCTCCCCTAATCGACGCCACTCCTTTCAGTCCTGGGCCTTCCGAATCAATTCAGTTTCCCGCTGCCCGTTTCCCGCTTCATCAGGTCGTCAGACCATCGGGTAGGAGGACAACCTACGCTCGTTTTACGGAGACGTGATGTTGATAGTAAACATTAATTGCGCGAGTGCTCTACAATTGATATACATAAAACACAATTTTACCATGTCCATTCAGTGTGTCTTAATTATTAATATATGATATTTGAACTCCGACTCGACCTTTTTTACCTATATCGCTATCAAAAAGTATACACTGCTTGCTGATTTTACAACGAAAAGTGCACGGAAGGAAATCATAAAGTAAAAATTTTTCACAGTCAAATTTGAACGGTGTATGAATGCAAACAATCATTACATAGACGTAAATAATGAGTTCAGCGAACTTCGTTTCAACGGCTACGCAATTGTTGTAAACAACGCTACACATACCTAGGCGCTGGTTGAAATTAATATTTCACGTTACCGAAAAATGTTACTACGAAAATTATACCTTCAACCAGCTCACAATTTTCTGCGCCCAAACGTATTGCTTCTCTCAAAGACGTTTTACAATCGCCTCCATGCCCGAAACTGTTCAAATCAAGCGAGGTCTTTGCACTGACATTAATATTTCTTATTTCATTTAAACAGTTAAACGTATGATTAATAAGAGAAATGCATTCATTAATTTCAACGCAAAAACTATCAGAAGTTTAATGACCTCCGAAAGGCTATAGGATTTAGCTTCAAGCCTACTTTGCAGTTCATTGAAATCTCAGTTCATTGACACAGGCTTTCAGCCTGACTGAATCGTTAAAAAATATATTAAGAAAATGGCTATGAAGCAACAAGCGTTAGAGTAGTACCGAAATAAAAACGCAAATAATAAATAATAATAATTAAAGAACTACAAGATTCAATGACATCGTAAAATATTGTTTTAAAAGTATTAAACTTGAATATCGCAAAAGGTTAGTCTTGATTTGAGACACGTCCAGGTTGTTTACCTGGCTGCTGCGACATGGCGATACGTTAAACTCCTAAACACTACCAAATCTTACTAGAATTTCAATCGGGGGAGATTCATAATTATGTTAATCAACGGACGAATATTGTTTAAAATGTGAAATTAAAAGTCACTGAACGTCCTCCTTCAGTTTATTAACCTTTAACCTCTTATTGACAAGACTGGCATTATAAAAAGTGTACATGTTCATACGACGGCCTACAGACCATCCGAATTGATTTACACAAATATGGCGTGTATCATACATATACATATAAACGTCGAGAATAGCGTGGAGGATTAATTCTAAAAATGAAAATCTGTATCGAATATTTGATCGAATGACGCCAACGTGACGAAACCGCTCAGTCGTATCGCACGCAAAAATTGTCCCATATATTATTCGCGAGAGCTTGATAATGAGGCTATTGAACCCGATGTTTTCGGTACAAAGTATACATATATCGTGAATAAATCGACGCGGTTAGACGCGAAATATTTTACAGGTGACAAATATATATACGCGTTCATATGTTTTGTATCACGCAAGGAATGAGTGCATAAGACATGTCATTTTTAGTGAACTCTCGTATTATTTGAAGTGTAAACGATGTACGTTATTGATGGTCCGATGAATAATAAAGCACTCGTGTTAGTCACGTCCCGTGATAGAATATATCGAAGGAAACCATTTATCATAAAAATCAATGGCTCATTAAACACCGTTAATACAACAAACATTTGTGAAACAGAATTCGTTGAGATTTATAAAGTATTTCTTTCTATCTATCATTAGATTTTATCAGTACAAGCGAATGATACTTAAAATTGCAAAATCTTCTAACAAACGTATCAGATACTGGTCTTAAGTAGTTAATAAGTTATTTAGCGATGTTTTTGAGTTGTATTAAGATTTTCGTTCGGACAATGCCCACGTTCTTTAACCGTTACCTCCTGAGTCACGAACTCGATGACTTGTGATGGACGCTTACCTGAAAAAAGGACCATAATTAGCATTAAACTTTAATTTAGAAAAATGTATTACATTACATATCTTTCATATAATTACGGTATTACACAAAATTAGTTGCTGTGTTCTGATGTGTTTTGTACGATGTTATTATTGGATTAGTTTTGTTTAATTTGTTAGAAAAAAATGTTCAAGGCAGTGTTAAGCAACTACACGATTGTACATTTTATAATTTAGTACCATATTATATCAGAATACAAATCTTGAGATTTATTAACAGCGCTGCAGGTGGGTACAGTAATGTTTAAAAATTTTATTTTTATAATGATAGGTGTGGTAAATAAACACAGACGAAATTGGACTTGAGCGAATACTATCCTGCAGCAAATTCAGTTATAGTTTATCTGTGTAGGGATTCTGTCTGCCACCGTGGTTGAACGACCGGCCAATTTTTTATAAAGTATCCACCCAGATTTCAAAACCAAAAATGATAACAGAATGTATTCGATGTATTATTCATAGTGTATCGTCCATATGTGTAGTTAGTGTATTATCATTCACGTGGACACCATTCATGTATTCCGATATTTCCGATCCAGATATTCAAATTTCTATTATCTCCGTCTCTGGTGCATAAAGAATGTGTATTATTGAAGTTTATGGTAAAATGTCGGAATCCTATGGTTGGTCGCTATGTGGTTGTGCTGCTGTAATTACTTGTATATCATTGCTTATATTGTTTTTATTGTGAACTATTTCCAATCGTCTACTATTAGATATCTATAATCAGTGTTGTAGTTACAAGTACACATGAAAAATGATTGCTCTTTCCCCTGAACCAACATATATTTAAGTGTTTTACTCACAAAATAGAAAGTTATTACTTCGCGTGTTACAAAAAAATCTTTGTCCATTAGCTTTTAGACGTCAACTTTTATAATTTGGAATATTTTCTGCTTCTTCAAATAACTCTTTCTTAATGTTTCCGTCCCAATCTACCTAACCTACACTTGGAGCACGAGCGTAGCTTAATAATACGTATGGTTATAGCTTTGCATCCACTGCATGGTTGGTTGCGCCTCCCTCAGAGCGACCGTGGTTACCTCCATGACCACTTGCTTCCCTATTGCTTTAAATTACGAAGCTTCCAGGGAAGGGCTCATATAAAATTTCGCTTCGCTTACCTCACTTTATATGCAATATATATCGGAATATTCCGAGGTATAACCACTAGAATATTATAATATTTTTCGCTATAAATTCTTATGTGTGCGTGAAAAACGGTAACAAAAATGACTTTAGGTTTATGATAAGTCTTTTATGACTTAAGGAGCTATTGTGTTTATGTAGCAAGAAAGTTTATTGACTCTAAGCGTCTATTTGTGAAAAATATTAACTTTGGGGGTTTCCTACAAGCAACTCGTAATGTATTAATGTATTACGATAAATATTTTAAATTTTTACGTCGTTTTGAACAGCATTGAGTATATTTCTTAAAACTTTCACCAATAAACCGCTAATTAAATATAAAGAGCGCTATGAACTGTTGTTTGTAGAACAATTAAAATCGTATATATACATATAAAAAGAAACATCCTTACAAGCTTTCTCGTGTTTCATGAAGCGGAAAATTGGCACTTAACGTATGACATTCCGTATTCGTAGGTTTGTATGATGTAACATTTTATTTGACACGAACTGAGCCTTCCCTTTGTAACACACTGTATAATTAATATTCGGTTTGACACAATCATTTTGTTCAATGAGTGTTGTTTTGTACGGGAGCGCCGCAAACAAAGCAACATCACATTTAATGTTGACTTCGAACGTTACAGCAATAAAGGTGGGATATACTCGTAAGGGCGCCTTCACAAGCGAACGACAATAACGGGATTTATTCAAATGTGCCGATAAATTTCTTCAACCATGTAAATACATAAGACATTTCTTTGCTATATTATAGCTATCAATTTTTTGTAAAAAGAATAACTTATATACAGGCTCCACGCTATAAATATGAAACGTGAACTGGAATGTCGTAAAATTTAATAAAGGATCGAAGGGGCTGCACATGAAAAAGTAAGGTAGTGCTTTTTTCGCGGTTGAATCGCAGCAAAAAATCAATGTGTACACGGTCTAAACAAACATGAGAGAGGTTATGAAGTATTTTGTAGTATGGCTTGGTTCCGTCGGATTTGATTTGATTTCGCTTCGTTTTCCGTTCGTTCCGATTTCGTATTATATTGAAACTGTGGAGCTACACAGCATTGCCTATATTCCTTCTTTGATATTATGTGTTTAAACCAACACTCCTTGACGGTGTATTAGTAATTTGTTTTAGTGTTGCCAAAAGTTCTTTTAGTGGCAATAATTACATGATTTTATGCTTATTGTAAACAGTCATTTAGGTAACAATGCAATCACACTTCTACTGATGTATGTAATTAAAAAAAGTTAAAACGTAGACATCTTCAGTGGTATAGCAACTAGGTGCACCTGCATCGGTATATTTCACTAGCTGTAAGAGGTTTTGCGTTGATGTATTTTGGTTTAAAAGGTCTACCTAGGCTACGTAGTCAGTCTACTATTTAGCTAATCTACCATAACACACAGAGATAGTACTTAATACATTTCTTAGTGATTGGCCACGTTTATATAAAAAAAATCGAATTGTTACCTATATCCCAAAATATCCGTTATCCCAAAGATGGCATTTATGTGTACGTAGTAGATAAAATCAGAAGTAAGCGAGGTAATTGCAAGTTATATTTGTATCAAATCGACATCGTCTATTACAGAAAATATAGCTTTAATAATTACAGCTAGTCGTATATTTTCTACGCTTATAGGAAAAGGGCTTTTTGTAACAACTTCCTGTTTGAGCTCGCTACCTTCTGTGAGATGATAAAATCCATATGATTCTTACATTTATACGAAATACAAGCGTTCTGTAATCTTATGAAATGAATAAAATGTATATAAATAGCTCATAATAGAAACGAATGGCAGAAATTAAGATAAATAGCAAATTTCCTTTGCTAGTAAAGCAAGAAAAGAATATTAAAAAAGCAGCGAACTAATAGGCAATGATTAGTTTCAAAGTATCCCATAATAATAGTCTTCATCCGCACCGCGGCCGTTCCTTCAAGAATAAATCTTCCAAAGGACCTCAATATTACCTACCTTCTTTACTCATACAAAAGGCAAAAGAAAATGTTACTGCAAAAGGAAACGTTAAAGAAATTTACGATAATACACGTTAAAATATACATAATAACAAAAAAGGGAAGCATTTGGAAGTTTCCACAGAGTGAGCACAGGATATGATAAAGTAACGTGGATTTTTGGGGAAACTCCGACCTTTATTAGGTACTTTCAACTGAAATCTAATCTGCATTGTCGACGTAAAAGTTGACAAGAATAATATTGGACGTTTTTGTTAAAATGTACTAATAGACCATTATCAAAGAGACGAGGAAAAAATACTTCGAATCGTACGACGATTTGAAACAAGACCCATACATTTATACTGATGATTAAAATATATTAGTACCAACAACAAAACCTAACAAATTTTTATTTGTTTGTATAAATTTAATTATTAATTTAATTAATCTAATTAATTAATTATAAATTGTAGAAAATTAATTTTCGCCAACCGAAATACGCAATTGAAACATACCGTCATCACATAACTTATATGAATTTAAACGGTATGTAATATAGTGAAAAGATATGAAATGAAAGATTTCTGAATCCCGCAGGAGCGAGACTAAAACCGATCATGACGGATTTAAAATCAAAATCCGCTGAGTATTAAAACCGAAAGACGGAGCACCTTGGCGCAAAAAAGGAACGAATAAAAAACCACAAAGTCGCTTAGAACGAATCGACTCCTTCATTATTGCTAGATTTATTGCTTCGAAAATATCTGACTTTCAATAATGTTAGTTCAAGTTATAGAAAATGGTGTCGTTTGTTGAGTATGCTACTAGAAGATTAGACTTGAAATGTTTTAAAAAGAAAATATAAATGGATACTGCTACAATATTCATTTAGTTATATATTTTCATTTCCGTTAAGATAACAAAAGGATGGTTGGAGATATTAGCGCAGTATTTATATTAATGAAGATAAACCAGGAAAACACCATAAAGTTGCCCAATGGTAGAAGAGGTCACCTCTATTAAATATTGTAATCAAACTCGATATTTATGGTTGAAATTTGATCGTTGCCATATATAGTGTGATGTCAACTTGCTTATAAGGCATGTTGTTTCACGTGGGTGTTAGTTTTACACCAAACGGTACGGCGAATGTCAAATATAAATGAGCTGTGCAATATAATCTTGACCTTAATAAGCTCCATTATTTAACTGACTGTATACGTCGGGTTTGCTTAAGTTCATCTTATTTGTCGTACAGTAGTCTCGCAATGTGCGATTTAGAAATAGGGAAGATCTATAGGTGATTGCTGTTTCCTTTAAACGGGATTGGTGACAAAAAATCTCAATAAATGTCGTTGTAAGTGTATATTTTTAAAATAAAACAGCTAATTACTCTCTATTAAATATAAAAATTGCACGCCACTTAAGAAGTAAACGTACAGTAACACGTGCATCTGCTTCTCACACATGCAAATATAACTCTTAATTCTTCGCAGCATGTGCTAGAATCGCATGCACTCATGTTGAATTATATCCCGCCTACAACAAAGCCTTCGAATAACTATCTGTCATTATTGAACGTTTTTACACAATTAGGAGATCATTAATACTTTGCAAAGGATTAAGGTACACCGCCATCTGTTGCGATAAAAAGGAAACCTTCACGTTATTTTGTAACTGGTTTTTAATAGCTTTTATGCTGTTCGTTTTAACTCAAATCTTTTCGGACTTTTTTGCTTTTTCATTCTAAAATTAAGAAAAAGAATTTTAAAAATTTAAAGTTAGGTACCCGCGTAACTAGACAAGTTTTTAACCGCGTTCCGCGAATCGAATCTTCTAGAATCTAGATATTATAGAAATTATTTATAATGATAGTACTGGAATATTAAGTTTACTTTCTAGTATAAATAGGACTTCATAGGTACAATATAACTATTTTACACAAGATTTGCAACAACGGAAAAAATGTCGACCGTCCTTTTACAGTTTGCTATGTCGTCGCATTTGTGGATACATCAAAGTCAGATGTACCATGCCGGTAAGATAAAGCATATTTTTCCCTCTTTCACTGTAACATTCATTTTTAAATTCTCTCCAGAATGCAGCCTTATTTCACAATTTGCTGCGTCGAGTTCGCTTG
>DWMG01003937.1:0-11390 GCA_018244855.1 Elbella merops | reverse complement strand
CACCGGGCACACATCCAGACTCCGAGTCGCTACTAGAAATTCTAAATTAGAAAAATCCAATAGTACCCGACCCGGGACTTGAACCCAAGACCTCTCGAATGGCAGTCGCGCTTGCAACCACTCGACCAACGAGGCAGTCAATACAATACAAAACAGAACAAGCATAATATATAAAATCGATGAGATAATGTAAGCACATGTCTTTCAATCCCACGGCGAATTGCTTTCAAAAACCACTTTCATTCAAACCGATATCACTGTGAGTGCTATTGTCAAAATATTATGCCATAAGTCACGTCCGTATGTGTATGCACTCATGTTAAGTGCTCTAATAGACGTGTTTAGATCTGACGCTCGCAGAGCGGTGGCTGAGCAGATGTGATGACTGATGGACATGATAAGTTTGACTTAGCTGCCGTTAAAACCATACGGTCTATAACCGTGGATTTTCTTGATTGTAAACATCTGCTAAATGGCATTAATTTCCTTCAAGGTTTCCCTGCATCGGTAATACGAGCAGTATTACACCCCAAGTTACCAATTTTACGTATAATTTTTTCTTTTTGCTTGTTGTGTGAATATTTCCTGGTAAATTTAAGATACGTTCTCCGTACCGTGTTTTATAAGTTAGTTTATGTTTGTCTTACAAACGAAATTTCGAAATTCCCTAACACAATAAAGTGTTTAAGCTGAAACCGTAACATGCTATAGGTCCTTTCAGTGCATACTTTACTAATCTCTCCACTAATATTTTTAAATTTGATGTTTTTATACTTTTTGATTTTATAAAAAAAATAAGGTGGGGTAATCAATTGGAATAAATATGAAAAATGTAGCTAATAAATATTGTAATAATATCAGCGTTTATAATTAAACAGGGATATTATTATAACAATTTATAATAGTTTTACGTACAGGACTTTTTATAATAAATTTTATATAATTCAAGTGGCCTTATAAGATTATAAAGTTCTAAGAAACAGTGCAGCATAGATTGTACTTTTTTGTAACTATAATGAGTAAGTAATTTAAAGTTAGACTTCTGAATTTTAAAATATGAATATTAATAAATAATTAACGTCATATTCAATGTAGTGAACGGTCACCCTAACGTAACCTATAACATTGTATTAGCAACGTCTTTATGAAATATAAATAGGTATAATGAGTCTATTTCCATTCGAATGCCATAAATCGAATGGATATAAAACAACTGTTGGTAGTTATTGCATCAATTTATCAGCAGCTTTAAATGTTCTTCCATTAAATTGTCTATGAGTGAGATGTGTTTTGTCTATGAATAAGTTTAATTTATTTTATCATCATTGGCCACTATCCGCAATTGATAGATTTTGATTTTTACCCATCTTATTAACGTACATTGCTGCAAAAAGAAAAATCGATTTGCAAAAGATTATATACAGATGTAAAAGTATTATGCGCAATGAATATGAGATTTGCAGAGGTTTTTAGATAAAAGATTTTATCTTTTTACACTTATCTGTGTAATAAGAGCAAATAGCTGACATTTTAATATTATTATTTATAAAAAGTTTAAACTAATGTAGATGAAACATAACGTTACGTAAAACGGATAAACATATTTACTTTGGCCGATAAATTAGAGAATTGTTAGTTTTTAAAAGTCCAACAACAAACTAAGAGATGTGGTTCAAGAGAATTGGCCAGAATTGGCAAATGGGCAGAGTGTTGTTTTCCAACACGATAATGCAAAACCACTATGCTTTGGTCACTCGCCAACAGTTATTGAAGCTACTTTGGAGTACTCCGAGGCATAGCATTGACCCCGCTATTATAGCCTTCCAATTATTTTATTTAAAGATAAATTCTTTAAATAGTAAAATCGTCGGTCGAGTGGTTGCATGCGTGACTGCCAATCAGGAGGTCCTGGGTTCAAATCCCTGGTCGGGTACTATTGAATTTTTCTAATACTATTGAGTCGGAACTGTATCCGATGTATAGCAATAGGCTCACCAACTATTCTATGGGACGTAAACGTAACTGGTGAAACATGGGAGTGTACTACACTCCTCTGCCTACCTCTTCGAGTCTTAGTAAAATTCTAAACGAAAATCATGTTATAAAGTGTCGTTTAATTGAATATGGTACTAACGAAAACTAAAAATTGTATGAACATGTTCTAATAATAACTACAATATGTAAAAGGATAAGTGAACAAAGATGATTTTAAACGGAACACCTTAATGTAATGTTTTTCATTTTTCCTCGTGTTCAAAATCCAAAATCAATTGGTTACCAATATAGTGACTCACCGCCTACATGAAAGGAATGGGATTTTTTCATACAATCTACATATGTCTATGTCTGTCTATCTATACGTATATTTGTACATACATATGTATGTAATTATGAATGGTATTCAATGAAAATGTATACATTCACGCGTGTATATGATCATTAGGCAGAATAAATGAACCTATTTCTATTACCGTTTGTTCCAGCAAGGATAATAGATTGCCAATTACAGAATTACAAATGCGGGCGGAACCGTGGGAGAAAACCTAGTTAATAATGGATTTCTGACATTTGCCCGTGTTTTAATTGTGAAGAATATGTGCTATTGGGATTCTCTACGTCTACAACATGTATATCAGCATTTAGAATTTCCGAATATCAAAATATTAGTATGAGGAGGAATATAAATAACATGCAATATTACTGCGTCAAACAACAAATCATTGTTTTAATACTCTTCAAACGGTAAAACTAACCTATTCGTTTTAACCCATTTATTACCCAAATAACATGAATTTATATAAATCTGGTACTTACAATTTTACGTACGAAATAAATTAAAAAAAATATAACACATTAAATTTGATCGTTGAATATTAACATTTCTTTCCTAGCGCTGCTGGAAGGCATCTCTTGTAGGGATAGCAGCGCCATTGTAACAAATTTTATCTAGTATGATTTTCGGTTCTGTTGTTATTTTCTGTGTACAAAATTGTTAAATAAATAATACAAAAAAATAACTAAAAGAAAATTATGTCAATATTTTCCACATTTATCTTTTTAATTTTTAAATAGCGCCAATCGATTCCCACCGTATAATATAATTCACGAGTAATAAATATTCGGTAACGCTGGCAACATTTAAAATATTGGGAAATCGCCCGAGTAGATAGAACTGCTCAGTACACGAACAGCCACAAATATCGGTCCACTAGTATTACGAATTCGCCAAAAAGTAATGTGACGTGGCGAGCAATAACAATGAGACGGCGACGTTAAAAATTCCGTTTAGGGCAAACTCGCATTTGTCATTCCGTTTTGTCGAATGTTTCGTGTAATTGTGGTTTCCTACGGTCTGTTCCACTTTGGTCTTTAACGTTATACTACAATATAATTTTTTTCTTCGTGCACTTTGGGTCATAAAAGATAAGCCGCATAATGCGCATCACTATGCCCGCCCATAAGGCCCGTGAGTGGGAGAGAGAGCATAATACTCGCTACACCGCTCTGGCGTTTTATGACGCAAACTGCACGGAGAAAAAATTTATACTACAGTATTAAATTTTAGTTAATGAACAATCAAGTTTCCTTTAAGTAGTAGTTCTAGTAGCTATTTGTTTTTCAGTTCAAACATATTGGTTATCGACTTTTATTTGAAACCCAAAACATTTGATGATGTACATTGACAACCAGTTTTTTTAAATCATACTTCTTTTGGCGCGTTAGGAAGAAATGATGAGAATAAATTTTTACGATGCGCGCGCACACCGTCACGAAAAACCGACACCATGAAATTAGCTAGTTACCATTTTAGTTTTTTATGATATTTAAATAAAATTTATTTAATTAGATAATGCGTTATAATAAAACTTTCTTTCAAACGTAACTTCACGCCTGTAATCACCGGTTACGTTTACGTCCCACAGTGGAATAGATGGTGAGCCTATTGCCATGCATCGGGCACATATCCAGACTCCGAACCACTACTAGAAAATCTAAATTAGAAAATTTTGTAGTAAGTGTAGTGTAAAACTTTCTTTCAATGTATTACATAACTTTTTTTCTTTTATTAGTGTCGTTTTCTCTAAAAACATCTTGTTACGCCAAAGAAGTATCACTTCTTACGTGCTTACATAAGTACACACACACGTTTTTTTATTTCTCGGACTATAACAATGCTATGTTAACTTTGGAAAAACTACCCAAATTAAATCAAATATTTTTTCTGGCTTCTAGGTAACTTTGACTTATCAAACCTTGGCAATGTCAAAGGACGACTGAAATTCCTATATGTAAGTCCTAAAAGCATCTCTGAATTATAAGCCAGTAATCTGTGAGGTAAGTGCGGAGCAAACCAGTTTTATTCATATTCGTAAAATTGTTCGCTAAGCTTCCTCTTTTCAAAAGCGTTAGACTCGCCGTTTTCTGAATTCTTATTTTGTTTGAGTCAACCCTAATGTAATTAAGTAGTCGCTTTTGTGTTTGCATAAATGCTTGTACTTAATAAATTAGGGCTATTTTGTTTAATATTTTGATAACGCTACATACAGTTATGTATAGAATAAGGGCTGGTTATGTTCATCTTTATTCACTCGTTCTTTGTCTCCTCATTCTTTCTAAAACATAGATCCATATAGATTGACATATAGATCGATTGACATACATAGATACTCGTTTATATCTTTATTCATATAAATATTTATGATTTGATCATCATCAACATGAACTGTTCCGTCCTTCCACTGCTGTACGTGGTTGTACATGTAAGTTCTCAATAAAGACTGCCAATTGACCTCAACCCTCCCATGAGAGGAGATCCCTGTCCAGTGAAATAACGAAAGAATTTATTATGTTGATGAACCAACAAACTATTTTAAAAAATATTATACTTTTAAAATAGTTGACAAATTAGATGTATTCATAGACACTATAGATAACTATGAGATTTCGAAACCGGAGTGCGTGGATGAAGACAATGACGGATGTAGAACAAACGCATCAGAACTGTAACGATAGAACCATTAGATGCTTAACGCGTTCTAACTATCCCGTAAGGGAACTAACTTATAATAAAATAATAATCGAACCATTATGATTCCACTGTTGGAACATGGGTCTCTTCTCATGTTGAGAGGTTAAGGCCATAGTCAGCCAAGCTGGTCCAGTACGGATCGACAGACTTCACACACCTTAGATTTTTTTTTTTTTTGTTTCTTTTTTTTGACTTGTTTGATGATACAGTAATATTAGGTAACCAAAATCTATACCAATGTTAAATTATCCAACATTTGGTAGGCAATTACTTTTGTTAACGCACGGTTGTCGTTTAAAGGAGGTCATACCCTCGTCACAGACTATACGCGTACGTGACCAGAATAATTCTATAAAACATGTGGCTACAGATACATTATAGAGAAGCGTCCAAATCTTGAGACGTAAGATTCCATAATAATTTCAACATTAAATCGAAGTCACCACGCTAGATTCCCCCTATTCCAAGAAACGTATAAAATATCTGTTACATGAAATATTATATCCATATAACGTAAGTAGTGAAAATTGGGAATGCTACAATCCTCCAATCCTCTGCCTACCCATTCGAGAAATAAAGGCGAGAAGTCATGTTATTAAATCGAATCACATTTCTATGTACCTATATTTCATGGTACGTTCTAAATACAAATCGAAGCACATAAACCAACTGTTATTGTTTAAGGATTATTTACGAGCTGGAAGACAAAGGAATTCTTCTCTTTCGACATAATCAACGATATTTAGTCATCAAATGTATTCCAGACCCGTTTCAATCGCCTTTCAGCACCAACATATTATTATGCCGAAGAAATAACAGCAGTGTGAAGGGAGTGAATGAAACAGTATATACAGGCCACACGTAGCTCACAGTGGTGCAACTCAGTCTTAAAATAATGAGAATAAACATATCATTAATTCTTTTGTGACTGTCCATATTTCGATACACAACTCGTCCTAGCATGTTGAGGTTAAGGGCATAGTCAACTATGACGATAGAGCGCACATATACATGCAATAAGCTATTATAGTTTAGCAAATTTTATATCATACAATTTATTTGGTACATTGATGGACGTGTTCTCTTGTTGAGCTAAAAACTGCGAGTATACGAAATGAATAATTTGATTATTTTAGTAATCAATAGAATTATAATTGCATATATCTTTTGTGCATCTGTGACCTCTATGTGAACCGTGCTCTCTGCCTACACAGTTTGGCATCTGGTGTGATGATGTAATAATCATGAAACTATTTTGGATTTGAACTGGATCTATATACTGTCGGATTTTGAAAGGTAAAATTTACATATAATTTTTTTCAAAATATGTATGTATCAAAATACGTTATTTCTTGTCTTGCTTTATCTTCGACACAAAAATACTTCATCGTAAAATTTGCGCTGAGTAATTTCCATGTTTCTACCAAGTTTAATTCGAACGCCCGAAAATAACAGCTTGCATAAACCAGAAACACTCAAACACAAGAAAAACTTTAATGTTTCCCGAAGTAAAGCTGTGTGCAATAAAACATAAACCGTAGGTACGTTATATCTTGCCGACTCTCGTAACTTTATACATTCTTGTAAAGGTCGTTTTCCACCATCCGTGTCCGAAAAGATGTTTTTATAGTTTCCTAACAAACACGGACTCACGTAAGTCAAGAGCAACGTATATACTGTACAGAACATTACTTCGTACAACTGGTTGCTAAGCTTGATAATAAAAAAATAAAATGATGTGAACTATTCAAAAAACTATTTCAGAAATGAAAACTGTCCAAAATTAAGGATATCATCGTTTTCGACCATGGAACACGCGTGGCTGTATATTGATTAAAAAATCTATTCGTATTTTATAAAACAGCACTTACGGTATCTCTGATTTCATTGTTCTCGTTAAGCCCATTCACAAATTCCAAAACTATACTTGATCATAACATTATTGACTACCGTTCATTATTTTGAAAACTAAAAAGTTTTCAGTAACAAGCACAATTTCTTTAATTGTAATTCTGTGTTGTTTATATTCTGTAGTATCCTTAATTTTATGTCTGTACTCCGAGATGGGCACAGGGCTCCGAGTAGCGACACAGTTTATACTATTGCCACTGTTTACGACAATATCAAATTGTAAAACTGTCTTTGCTTAGAAATAAATAAATAAATCAATTAAAAACTAATTGTGACTATTCAAACATACAAACTACAACAAGGAACAACTACAAAACCACTCTCAGACTTACATTTCATCTTCAATTCCGGTAAATATCAACATGTACAGCTTAAGCCTATGTATAAAGAAAATATAAGCACTAAATTCGATATTTTACGCTAGAACTCCCTCAATAGAGTTAATTATCATCCAGAGAGTGGAAAATCAGTTCGTATGTTTTCACCCCAAGGTTCGCGATAATAGTCCGGAAAGCTACATCTCAGATAGGATTAATTGCACGAGATGTCGGCATAAATCAAGATATAGAGATAAATTACTTTTTAATTTAGAAGTGCACGTACCAAAGAGTAAGAAATCGGATTGTGGGGAAGCGTACTTAAGAAATATTAGTGTGTCAAATTTTACTTTAAATCTCTTTTTGATGGTTAGTATAGATCTGAAGCGTTTTACCATGAAGTATCAATACGGCCAAATATTCAGGTCAAAAGTGATTAATTTATTTAATAGTTTAATACTTAGTCGTCTGCCTCGTTGGTCGTGTTGGTGGCAAGTGCGACTGCACATCGGGAGGTCCCGGGTTTCATTCCCGGGTCAAACACTAAAAAATTTTCTAATTTAGATTTTCTAGCAGTTGTTCGGAGTTTGGATATGTGCCCGATGCATGGCAATAGGCTCACCACCTATTCCATAGTAGGACGTAAACGTAACCGGTGAAACGTGGGAATGTTCTGCATTTCTCTGCCTACCTCTTCGGGGATTACAGGCGTGAAGTTACGTTAAAAAAAAATTTAATACACACTTACCATGTTTACAAGCACTAAGAATTAGCTAATTACTTTTAAAAAGCACAGAAGTATACAACATGAGAATACAGCCGCGTATTTATCTAACAACGATAAAGCTGTTGCCGACACACTATATACAATAATTCCATAATATCATTCACTAATCAATGTAACTGATACCATGTACAATTGAGTCGCTATCGCTCCTATATAAAACGAGACGCGCATTAGTATTTTACATTGTGTAACTGTTAAAGTTATAACACTCCATATGTTCGTCCGCGTTACACCAAACTAGAAGTCGTACTAACAATCATGAACAAATGAAAGTAAAGATTATAATGTACTTGCAAGATAATGATTAATAACCGTCAAGTAAATATATTAACGGCTTACTAACGCTGCTATTGACGTAGAGCGTTTATTATGGTAGATTATTATTGTTTCTCATCATAAAGAGATACGTGATTCTCATATAGACCTTACAACATACGAGTATGTACATATAGTATATCGTATAGTAGATCCTCGATGTTGATAAGATACCCTCACCCCTTTATTTGCGCCAAGGGTAAGGCAGTGTAGTACTTTCACTTTTGATTCGTTACGGTGAAACGTGCCATGTAAAAGGGAGAAGGGGGTGAGGGGAAAACTAATGCAATGTTCTGGGAATTCCAAAATAGAAATAACCCAATAACACTTAGGTATACAACATTGACAAGGAAATATAACGTTTATGTATTATCCGACAAATTTAAAACGCACCTTTTACACATACATACAATATACAATACGTCTAATCTGAAACGTGGCGGGAACGCATACCAAAATCTCTATTTTTAAATTGGACAGGTAGCCAAATTATAAACGTTACATTCCAGCAATCAAAACATAAATTTAAAAATCGAACGAATCTATCAAATATTTAAAGGTACATAAAATATGTATTTTTTGGTGCGGGTAGCCGCATCAACCTAGTTTCGCTCAAATTCCCCCGCATCGCAATGCACTCCTGCATAGGTACTCCACGTTGGCGTCCTGCCCAATGTTACACAATAATTGATCTTACATCTCTATGTCAGATGTATCGCAGACGAACCGTTATTATATTAGTGAGAATGTTTCATAGTTATTATCATACACAAATATATATAAGCCTTATTAAAATATAGTCTATCTGATATAAAATAACACGTGGCAAACGTGGTAGTGTACGCTCCTCTGCCGATCGCTAAGCGGATTACAGGTGTGAAGTAACTTTTTTGTTAAGAAAAAACAGACGTTTTTTTCGAAATACAATAACGTATTATACTTTCATTTAATACTTTATAACAGTATTCAAGTATTTAAAATCCAGATAAGTACGGTAGTATTCGTTCTGGCAAGTAATAAGTAGTATACGGTTGGTATTTTAAGACAAAGATACATCATCAAATAAAATATTTAAGATTATTTTTTGCATTCTCATAATTTATTTCTGTATCGATAGCTACAGATGTACGTTGAAACTTCAGTCCGCTATTGAAACGAAATCGTGCCTCAGTAATTCACTAATTAATTTTTATTATTCTTACTTTGCGACACGTTCTCACTCAACTCAGCTCTCAATTCCACTGTGAGAGTTATAATTATTCATCATTGTTTCATCCTGCTGACGTCCTTGCCTGGATATTATGGCTGGTGGTCCAGTGGTTAGTAAAGTTGAGTGTTGAGCTAGGGGTCGTAGAAACGATTCCCACCCAGAACAAATACATATATGATCGCTAAGGCTAAGCACAAATATTTGTTCTATGTTCTGATGTAAAAAATATCTACA
Organism: Elbella merops; assembly: GCA_018244855.1. NCBI lineage: Eukaryota > Metazoa > Arthropoda > Insecta > Lepidoptera > Hesperiidae > Elbella > Elbella merops. The sequence continues at coordinate 1,587 of DWMG01003937.1, read as the reverse complement.
ACAAGTATATTTTTATACATAGTTTAAGAGCCAACAGTTACAATAACATCGGTTTTGTCTAGTTTGGGATCAGAAGGCCTTGTTTCGAAATGTTCCAAGGTAAAAGTAGAATATATTTATTTGGGTGAACATAATGGCCAATTCTCATAATTCTCTTCTTTTTGGATTCACGGGTTTCACGCGACCCTGACCTGGCACTCCATCCATCTGATTTATTAGTTATTAATGTATACCATTTCTTATGTTGCTTTAAATGGAATGGAAAGAAACCATATGCATCTAAAATACGAATATAGATCCGATGTTTCTAGATTTACAGATGTTTTTGGTATTTATATTATAATAGCAAAAAAAAATTTTTGGATTTAGAACACATAAAATGTCTATATATCAAATTGATGGCTTCGTAAAAACGACAAACTTTAATGGTTGAAATAATGTAAAATAATGATTTATTACATTTAAGTGAGCTACGTAATTAAATCAGTGTAATACATGATTTAATCATCATCATTCTCTGAATGTCCACTGCCGGAAATAGACCTCCCCTAATCAGCGCCACTCCTTCCGGTCCTGGGTCTTCCAATTAACATGATTTATTACATATTTTATAATATTATTAAATGTATTGCTTTCCAATTATTTATAGTTTCATTTTATTTTAATATGGGATATTTAAACTATAGCATTTCAATACACCTTTAATTCAAAAGATCAATATACAATACAAATTTACCAGTTATCTACGCACATCATCATCATCAGCCTACTCCCGTCCACTGCTGGACATAGGCCTCTCCAATGGCACGCCACTGAGCTCGACCTTCAGCTCGTCGCATCCAACCGCTGTCAGCCACTTTGCGTATCTCGTCACTCCACCTAGCTGGAGGGCGCCCTATATTTATACCTTCATCGATTAATACACGGCTTATAAACTTTTTATTCTTATTGGTAGCTTTTTCTTGTAAATAAAGTATCTGAGCACAAAGTTTTTCCTAACCCATATTTAGTGGCGTCACACTAGAGTTTTGATATTTCTCAAGCTTACCTCGTTTACGCGAAGACATTCATCAGCACTAAATCATGAACAGAACTAGGCAGACGAATTCTATTGATTGGAATGACCAGAGAAAATTTGGGGACTAAAATAAAACAACGTGATAATATAATTTACATAATATATTATTATTTCAAAAACTGCCGCATTTACATTAAAAACGAAACTTGGTCCGACCACTGTCGACTGTACAACAACATTGTTAGATTGTAAGAAAAAAACAGGATTGAGTGTATCTCCCATAGAATCAGTTAAGTTAATAATAATAATAATAAAGTAAGAAAGTGAACGATAATAACAATAAAAAAGTAAGAAAGTGAACGATAATAACAATAAAAAAGTAAGAAAGTGAACGGGCAAACGATAAAAGAGAATAATAAACAATTGTCAATAAAACATTCATACATAATTCTGTTAAATAAATTACACAATCAATAAATTGTAAAATTACATTTAAAATCATTGCAACGTTAAATAAATATAATAAGAACATCGATAAAATAAATGCATTAACATTTTCAACTCATTAT
>DWMG01003936.1:0-11391 GCA_018244855.1 Elbella merops | reverse complement strand
ACGCTCAAAAAGTGTAACTTGAATTAATATCAAAGAAAAAAAGAATAATGCATAAATAAATAAATAATTAAAATTGCATAAGTTGATAAAAAATGCTATGCAATAGCTTTACCACGGCAGTCCCCGAATGCCGCTCGTTTTGTTTTTTTCTAATATCTATTTGTCCCAACCAAGAGCATTAAGTATTAAACAGAAGTGGTCATAAAATTCGTCTGAATTTCATATATTCTCTGATATATAACGAACATAATACAAGAAAGATGGAAGACGTGAGCTGTGAATTACGAGTGCAATAAAAATATATTTATAGCCGGGTTTTTAAGAGCCGACATGTGTTTTATTTAAGATAATTTACGCTTATTTCCTACAAGGTTAATGTCAAGTAAGAAAACGTAGGATAGAAAAAGGTAAACGTCGAGTATGCGTAAAATTATTTTTGTGGCAGAACATAAGGTACGTACAACAGGGTGAATATGTATTCGTATATATCTATCGCATACCCCACAGTAACTACCTACGGCTTTGTGGTGCACTATAGTGATGAATACCGTTCTTGCCAAATAACGGAGAAACCTGCGGATTTAGTATCTTTATCACGACAAATGTGGCATGTACGAGTACTATTCAAATACCTATCCAGATAATATTCTGTTTCGGAGCGGGACAATAGGAGTTAAAATCAAAGAATATCTCGAAAGTAAGAGTAATAATTCGTCGTCAGCATTATTATCAGATAATCTACTGCTAGACATATGTATAATTTATTATTGTGCCCTATCATCTGCTAAATCAATAATTGTTGCAATATATTTTTTGTTTCTGCACTACAGTATGCCCAATTCAAAATTACGTAAAAATGATAATTGCTCTTACTTATTCTATTTTTCTTTTCTCGTCCTCTTTGTCTACCTCATGCGGACCTGGAGCGATAATGAAATAATAATACGATCCACAACACACTTGCTGCTTTGCAAATGAAAGAACTTTCCTAGAGTAATCTAAGATTTAAAGATCTATAATGAAAGATAGATCATATTTTTACTTAAACCTAATTGGAAAATAACATCAGTAATCACGTGATTTCACTTCGAAACAACTTTTACTAAGCGGTTATCTTTAACCGTTGATGGTTCATCGCGCGGCTGGAACAGTTTTACAACCGCCATTAGTGTTTACGTTCGTTTTGTGGGTTTCACGATAATTTGCGGCCGTTGAGCGAAATGAAAACACTCGAACCACATCTGAGACGTCGCTCTATCATTTTCTATGACTTCCGCGTCTAGTGTCTAGTACTGGCATCCTGTAAACTAGTGAAACATGTCCAGCGTAATGATATGCCGTTTGGTATACGATCAAATTAGATACCGGATGACTTCTCGGCTATATTTTAATACATGGCGATGATATGACACATTAATTTTTTACAGACATTAAATAAATGGCCTCGTATTTATTTCATTAGTGAAAACGTAATCATTTAATAAACATTTCATTTAAAAAATACCGCTATGTATTCATTAATCAACATTGAAACAATTGCTATAATAAATTTCAATCCATAACAATATAAAAGAAATATTTATATTCATAGACAAATAATCCCGGACAAATTTCATTATTCAATATATTATTTTTTTTCTTTATTCCATCATCGTTAATTTAAATACAACGCGTACCAAGATATGCAAACGGTTGATATGAAGCAGACGAATAGACTGCACAACTATCAATGTTGGAATTGGGGGTAAATTAATCGACCTAATGCTGCAATTACTTATATAATCTGTATTAATGTCTGGTTGATAAATTGACTATTACTTTACCCGCTCATATATTGATATAAACTTGTTCAGAACAGGAAACGTAGGCCTAAGCCTGAGGCGCTGTCGCTTGGAAGTTCCGGAACACGGGTCACGTCTTATATCATCGCCAATGGAGGCTTTATTTAGACATTTATTTATATACGTGTATGATGGGAATGTTGAATGTAGAAGAAGAATACCAGGTACGAAAATATATTATTCGGTACTCGTTGCCCTCTGCTGATCGTGTAAGACAATAATAGTAATATTTAATGTCTAGTCTGTCAATCCGCATCGCACCAGCGTAGCACACATGGTTTTAACCTGTTTCATTTTAAGAGGATACCTATGGTTAACAGTGGAGCGATAAGAGTGTTGATGATGATGATTTATAAAATATCTGTATCGTAATAAAGTATTAATCTTTTAAATCAGGACCCGGTTTTAATTAAAGTTTGTACTTGCATTATCTATCGTACTCTCATGAATCATCTAATGAAGTTGTACATCCACCGCCGTTGAGGTAAACAAGTCCAGTATAAAGCTTATTTTGCACTAACCACTATATTGTCATATTGTGTCTTCAAGGTCAATAACCTTCAACTATTTACAGTTTAATATTATAACCATATAAAATCACCCCTGTATGAAGGGATAGACAGATGAGTGTAGTACCCTCGCACGATGCTCCTGTTACGTTACACTTCCCACCATGGAATAGGGGGTGAACCTTTTGTCATACACCGGGCACAAATCCAGACTTCGAGCTACGATTTTACAAAAATATTCTACTAACATATCTTCACGCGAAGTGCCTTACGGGGTAGGCAGAGTAGATACACAGAGTGCCAAATATCTCTTCCTCCGCAGACCTGCCGTGCTTCTTCCACATTTATCAATATCTTCATACATGCATGTCGGTTTCAGAGACTTCTAACTTCTTCATAAGTGAGATAAAGATATTATAATTATTAATATTAAAAAATAATTCTGTGTGCCAACATTAAAAACGTAAACACAAAAGAATACCATTACAGCTATATGGTAAATATATTTCGGTTGTATCTCGATAGCTCTTTTGTCAATGTTCGCGGCATATCTTATTTAGCATAACTGATCAATCATCTTAGCGGTCGTTTTTTTAAGAATACGGACAGCAAATGTTGATTTTTCTACGCAAAATAATAAAATGTGTACGCTATAGCTATATCAGCAATACGAAAAACGGTTGAAGCAAGCTAGGGTTGAGACAGATTGTTTGTTTTTGAAATTCAAATAATAAATATTTTTAATTCGGTTTTCTTTTAAAATATAGTACATATTTAAGACTCGTTAGTAAATTTAAGACTATGGCCTTAACTCTCTGAATATGTCAGGAGATCTGAGTTCCTAGAGCGGAATGACAAAAGGGTCCGAGAAAAGAATTAAATAAGACATACAATTTTACCAGTCCTAGGAACAATAATATTTTTTATACAAGATGTTGAAATGTTTCATTAAGATCTTCTTATTTCAACTTTAATTAGGTCAACATTTTTTCGCTCAGACACTGCTTTGATGTTATTAGATGGCCTCAGACGAAGCTAATTAATGCTTGTAACTGCAGATATGTCTTTAGATTGCCTATCTGTATGTACCTGTCTAGATCGAATGCTCATTTAAGCATGAAAATAACTACCAGCGTCAATAAAAAGCCACGAAGCTTCGATGTTTTATAAAGAATGTCAAGATCTCAGCTGTATTGAGAATATTAAAGGTTTTTTGCGATGTTCCGTTTCATTTTATTGTTGTTCTATTATTTTAGTAACTTGTCAATGTCAAGGTGATACATATTTGGCAATTATCATTGGGTCTCAATTTTTTTTTATATTTTTTTCATTTGCGCAGGTGCGGCCTAACATCAAGCACGGATGTCTAGGTAATGACTATTCACCTTTGCTTTGAAGAGTCCTTATTTATGTGTCCAGAAACACAGAAACATTTTATTGACTAATATTAAATAGCGTTTTGATATAAACATAAGATAATCATATAAATTAAGTTTATTTTGAATGTTTATCTCTTTTATAGCATGTATTGTGCTTCTGATTTCTGGGCATTTTTGTAAATTTTTCTTTCAGCAAAGCGGATCGAGTCAATTATGCTGCCTCATAGGGAATACATGATTATGTACATAATGCATATTGACTCATCTATGCGGCTTAGGATTTATTGCAGTTGCTATTGAAAATGGAGCATAATATGTACAGATGATATGGTAACAATGATATAAAAAATATTAAAACCTATCTCAGTGATCAGCCTGTTTCAGATTTGTAGGCATCCATTAAAATGGTCCATATTTAGGTACTAACTAAGGCTCGTATAATAGTTATGATGACGAACATGTTTTTAAATAATTTTCTGCTTGAAATGACTAGCCTATGTCAAGTTACTAGTAATTCTAAGTAGAAAGTATTCAGTAAAGTGGGTCACGGCATAACGTGGTTCATTGAATATCCCCACGGAGGCGTCTCCAGACATTTTCCCTACTGGCATAGGCTCGGTAATTGATTGCTTATGTCGTCATATGTAATCAATTGTGTTTCGTATGTCATACAGTTACGATCAATCAATTGTATAAGAAACGTGTTTACATATAATATATTAAAAATGTTTTCTACACCATACATAAATACATAGTACAAAATTCAGTACACACAACGCTGATAAAAAAAAATATGGTTTTCCTCTTTCATAATCATATCTGGTTAATTAAATTAATTAAAATCACGTTGTTAACATTATCAACCTAAATAATTGTATTAATGTAAATAATTGTGATAGTAAAAAATTATTTTTAAGTGTTTCTAATATTCAAAATTATCGACGTTAAGCAAAAATTACCTTGCACTAATGATCTAAGTTCCGAAGTATCCAAGGAATCGATTCTTTCCGAACACTTCCATTCCGTGGAACTTTCGAGAAACACGTATAAGGAGGAGTCATTCCGACCCATTCTTACACGTTGTAAGCGGTGCGGGCTAAAGTGACATAATGTTATAATACTTAATTAAATGACAGGCTTTTGAAGAAGTTGAATATCGATCCAAAGGTTTCCAAACATTTCTACAATAACATCCCGTCTATATTTCCCCAAAGGTGCAGGCAGAGAGTATAATACATTATTGCAATTTTTTAGTTACGTTATATGTTCCACCATGGAATAAGGAGTGAGCGTTTTGCCATACATCGAGCACAAATCCAGACGTCATACTGCTGGAAATTTCAAGTTAGAAAGACGAAATAATACTGTGCCTGACCGTGAGAATCGAATCCAGGATTTCATTCGCCGTTGCACTTGCAACCACTCGAACAATGAGGCAATCGACATTACGATTAGAAAATTCATGATAAGTATATTAGTGAAAGCAAACCTACGATCAACGTATTTTATACGAAATAATAAACGCACTGATAAAAGGGTATTTTCTTGGCTTACATATTGTTCCAGTACTATAAACCAATCTCTTACCGTCAGTGCAATTTAAAATATCCACTACAGAGGTTAATGTTTTATAGTGACGGGATCAATTTACCACTCGAAGGGGTTGTTAAGGCCGTGAGGGTTTTATTCAAACGATTAATTGATTACGCCTGCTGACATGTGTAATGTTTAATCAATAATGTTTCATGTGTCAGTGAGTGACGGACTTGTATGTACAATAATACATCCGTTGGGCCATAATAAATAGAACAGTAGAAACTACTTTGCCGTATTTTATTAAAACTCTTATGAAAAGATTAATCTTGTCTGGAAAAGTAACAACGTAACATCACACCTGTAATCCCCGAAGCGGTAAGCAGAGGAGTATAACACACTTCCACGTTTCACGTGTTACGTTTAAGTCCCATGGAATAGGTGGTGAGCCTGTTGCCATACACCGGCCACAATTCCAGACTCCAAGTCACCATTATAAATTCTAAATTAGAAAAATCTAATAGCATGCGACACGGGATTCGACGACCCGATCCAAAGTCGCGCTTGCAACCACTCGATCAACGAGGTAGGTCAGGAAAAGTCTTTAAAAATACTGGCAATAAATGACTTTCGACCATCGACCTTGAGTAATTAAATCGAAATATTTAAAAAAAAACACCAATTTAATTAAAACTACTGTATTTCTTTAAAATGCTTTTTCAAACCGTTTTTTATATATTGAGAACGATTCAAAAAAACCTTTATTCAGGAAGTCTAGTATTATTGTCTCAAGAATCATAAATCAGTAGTTTTATTGATAGGAATCGAAGAAACTCTATCTGGTAGGCTGCCTCGCTCCTGATCCCTCGACCTTACTTCAAGAACTAAGAAGTACTCGTAGTTCTTTATGTCCATTACGCATACACGTTGAGTGCAGCGCTGTCGCAATGCGGACTTTACTGCTTTGGAAATGTGACTGGTTCTCAAAGTTTTTGTCATACATTTTTCAGAGTGTTACCTCTACTATACTTCTTTATACTTATTGTCTAATAGTATGATACTAGACGACATGTGTGTTAGACTTTAGACTTATGTTTTAAATGCCCTATTCAAAGTTCTCAAAATGGCCATGAACAATGATGTAGTGAACATGTACCTACACTACAGTAGTAAAGTGTGTACAGTTGTAAGGTTATTATTATGTTATTATCACTCTTGGTCTTTTTTTGGTCAGACAGAGTACACCAACTGCAAAATATCACGATTTTTACTTACTTCACGAGCTTTTAAATTCGAAAAACTCGAATTAATTCTGAAGAAAAAAAGTACTGTTGGGGATGAAATCCACTGTCCGGAATAAAGTTCAAGAGAAGCTGGATCTAAAGCCGGCTTTCGAGAACACAATGGGCTGGATAATTCAGCTCTGTTTTCTTTCTAAGCGTTTCCGAGAGTAGATCTCTTTTGTTACTCGTATATATAAATGTAAAATGCAACTTTCCGTCAAATTATACAGGCGGAACTGAAAAGTTTATAGTCGGAGCAGCTGTAAAACCAATTGTCGAATTGTAGTTATACCTGCCTCGTTGGTCGTATGGTTGTAAGGGCGACTACTGATCGAGAGTTCGTGGGTTAGATACTCGGGTCGGGTACTATCGGGTTTTTCTAACCTAAAACTCCTAGTACTAGCTCAGAGTCTAAATTAGTGCCAGTATATACCTATGTCAATACGCTCATCACCTACCATAATATAATGATGTACGCATCGTATGATACGACAGAACATAACAAGTGAATGGTGGGAATATGGAAGACTCGTCGATAGATGTGAAAGTAAAAAAAGGGTACATACTGCCGGAAAGGTGAGTGAGAAGTCTTCCAAAACAACGTGCGTGTATGAAATAAGTGATGACTGTAGATGAGGCTGCTTGCTTAATCGGTAAGGGATTTGTCGGGATACTTACGGGATATCTGCGTAGGTACTGTCTAATTTGAAAGTCAGAAGTTTCCGAAAAGGGAATGTGTGTACAAAAAGAGTGAGTACGATATATAAAAATACATATTTGACATTCAATGTTCTATGCTTACCTTTATGTGATCTGGTGTGAAGATATAATAAGAATATTTATGCGTACGTGTGTTTCTAGGTAACGCTTTTATCTGTTGTGGTTTGCAAAACAAATATTTCTTTCGCAATTCACTCAAAACACTATTCTGGTTTGTTTATTTTACTACGGAAATCCAATAACAATGTATTAACAGCGCAATGTTGAATATTAGTTTCGTATACTGTATTACGAGTATGTGTACTGTATACGCTAAACAAAATCACGCTGCGGTCAATTAGCCAATCTAAGCTAAAAGTGGCGGAAAAAACACATTGCCGAGAGTAATTAGAGCTGTGAATTAAATGTACTACGATTTTAAGAATTTTAACACGTGGAAGAATTCATTATCATATAAGCCAGCAATAAAATAATTATTTTATTATGTCTTCACACCAGGTCCTTTACGCGGCATGCTGAGAGTACCGAGTGAAGGAAATATCGTGAAAAAGCATGATTTCGTTAGCGTTCCCCATAATGTTCTAATGAAATTCTTCCTAGAGTATGTAAAGTCTGCCAACTCGCACTTGGACAGTATAGCAGACGGTGGCCTTAAGCTTTCTCATACTGAGAGGAGCCCCGTGTCCGACAGTGGAACAATAATGGAGTTGAAAAAACCTATAACAGAAGCAACGGTTTGTACCTTCGAGCAAAAGTTATGTCGCCGTGTCTAAAATGGTCTGAAAGAGAGTAGAAGCTTATATACATAAAATAGCTTGTATACAATAGCTTATATATAATAGCTTATATAATTTTAATAGCTTATTGTATACGAAATTTATTATGCGGTTTAGGATATTTATTTTGTCAAAAGACCAACAAAATAATCACTTACTAAATATGACAAACATTTTGTAAACTAATTTAAAATGTTAATTTATTATATTCATAACAGGTAACACTCGTTGCAATTTATACGTTGATATTCAAAGAAATTTATTATGAAATGAAACAAGATCATCTATTACAGTTTGCACGGCGACAGAGTGGGAACTGGTGCAAGTGGCTGTAGCAAAGTACCTCTCGTGTTCACGATGGGAATGGCCCTGAGGTGAAACGGCCATTGTAGTTTATTCTATTTCGGTAAGCTTTTTGTATACGTATACTGACTCGTTGGTGCAGTGGTTAGGGAACTTAGCTGCTGAGCTGTTCGTGGGTTTGATTTTCGATCTCGAGTTCGCTTTGAAGTGGGTCCGATTCGTATTTCGATTTGTTTAGTTTCGATTTGATGCACTCACAGATATTTGTGATCAACATAAGCATTTGTTTTCTGTATGGGTGTAAAAATAATTTACCATGCTCATAATTGTAATCAAGTGCATATAAGGGTGTCTAATAAATAATGTCGGTTTTCAGTATCAATTTTGTTTTTTTATTTTATAAAAAGTGATCATTAACATTCATAAAGCTCTGCCAAATTCAGGGTCAGTTGGTCCTGTGAGCAGATGTCCAAGGTATTTATTTACATACTTATATGAACATGTGACTGTTGTGTTTATTCAATTTTTGGCGGGAAGCACTTATAGCCCTATCGCGGCGTATCGCAAATCATCTGTCACTTTAGCCGCGGACGGACGCTGTCAGCGTTTAGATGATTGACCGCCAACGGAAAAGTTTTCAGGAGGTCACTTGAACCAGTCTGCACTAGTTGTTATCTTCGGACAGACATTTAGGAAGATTTCAAAATTTTTAAATTAACTTGAATCTTTAATTTAATCTAATTATAGATTTAATCTCTTCGGGTATTACGGTCGTGATGTTACGTTTACATTTTAAAAGGTTTAACCGTTAGGGTTCTGGCGTGGCGATATACCTAATAAGAAAGAAAACATTCTCGTTGGCCACTTGAAACTACGAGTATCTCTTATTCACATAGATATTGTCAAGGGCTTGATATTTGGTACTTTCTGCTCACTAACTAGTTTCTTCATATAAAGAAAATTAATCTAATTCGAGCAAAGGAACTACTATCTAACTGTTGTGTATTTCGCTTTCAATAAAAATTTGGGAAGCTTGCTATATAATACTTAGTACCTTAACACATTAACTTGGTTACTCAGGCTTAGCAACTCATCAACGACTGACTTTGATTCAATACAAATTGATATTTTATAGCCACGTTTATTGGTCGCAATAGAACGATTACTATATAATAGTGATTGTATGATATGATCTTGAAACCATAAATTAGCATTGCAATAAGGAGTTGTCGTGTACAGTGACTATAGTAGTAACTAATATAGAAAGAACGTATACAAGAAAGCTACCAAATGCTATTATCATAAACCTCCAATAAATAATAATAATATTATTTATTTTAAGCAATCATACATTTTGAATTAGTACCTATAATTCTAATTTACAAACTATTGTCAGTAAAACACGCACACACAATTTCTATAGTAACAGACAGACATAAACTTATTACTTAATAGGAATATGAAGAGTTATTTATATAATAGATCGAAGCCATTCAATTGTCTGTGAGTTACTGATGGCCAGTTACGTAAGCCAAATCCGCGAAGACCTTGCGCTGGTATTCCAAATATTTGTGAAATCATTCGCACTTGTAACTAAATATTGTATTGTTGTGAGTTATTATCACGTAGTATACAAAAATATATGCTTTCTGCTATTAGTTTTTCGTGCTTTTTTGTTCTATAATAGTGGTATCTCAGTTGTCAAATTCGACCATAGCTCAGTATTTTTTTAGGTTTGAACATTATTAAGGTTCGTTTAGTCAAATACTGCTTAAGCCTACTGTATATGTAACTGCTCTTTGCCACCGTTTGACCACGAACTATTGAGTTGACATTGAAAGTACGAATGTAAACAATGAATGTGTTGTTTCACTTTATTTAATGCTGTTGTAACTCAGTTCAATAGAAATTTTAACTCTGAGCACTTCTATATACTATGATACGATTAGTTAATTATGATTTGAATTTAGTTTGAAGAAAAAAACTTTACGACCTGAATAATTATAAAAATAAATAAGTTCTATGGATGAAAGAGAAGAATATTTTAAAGCGTTTTTACAACATAGAAAGGTTTGCTAATTATGATTAATTGATGTACTGGCTTAACTCACGTATATTTTGCCACGACAGTCCGACAAGTGTTGCTTTCATTCTAATCAGATGCCTGCATATATTAACTATCATATATCAAATGTTACATGAAACAGGATGCCTAACTTCTGTGGGTATAAGCAGATCTTATCATAAATATCAAATGATCAATGGCTTGTATAATTTCCGCTATATTTCGAAATAATTCAGCACTTTTATCCCTTTAGCATTTGTTTGCTTCATGTGAAAGGCGCCAGTGCTGCCGTCTACGCCATATCGCTGCGACGGTGTTGTCATATGTTGAGTGAAAATATTGAACCACTACCCACACAAAACGATGCTCAAATGAGCGTGCGTTTAAATAAAGTTCCACATGATGCCAGATTATTTCGTATCCACATTTTCGTACAGTCAACACGTTTTTGTAGATAAATAAAAAAAAAACATACAACTGTTTGTATTATAACAGTTGACAGTATATGTTTTATGTGTCTCTCATTCTGTGAACAATTTATTGTAGTATTAGCATTATACAGATAAAAGATTTAAACTCTTACAGCCTTTACTTTGTTTATTCAATGGAACAATTATTACATTTATAAAATATCTGGAGCCTTGATTCCTATGAATCAATTCAATTGTGACATGATTGGATTGAAAGAATTTACAATATTTAAATGAATTTAAATAGTACAGCACTGTAATCCTCTTCTGGTTTTCTCGCTATTAAAGAAGCATTAGAATCAAGAAGACGAGTGATTCAATTCGAATAAGGAGAAATGACATACATTTATAACTTGGACCTTGGATGGTTAAAACTTTTATGCATAAAATTGTACTTCAAGCACATGTGCAATGTACTTACAATCTCAGACAAACAACAGTCTCCGCCGCGAACTCGCTGCAAGCGCCGGGAGCTCATGAGGAAGGACCTCGTACAGGTCCGAAACTAGTCG
>DWMG01003935.1:0-11391 GCA_018244855.1 Elbella merops | reverse complement strand
CCCCAACGGTACCCTTACGTGCGCTCGATGCTTACGTACGCAAGTTGGTACGTACGTCAGCCATATAAAAGCTCAATTTCATCAATCCCCGAAGTTATCTGCGATAAAGTCATCTATGCACATACATAAGCATAAGCATACGTACATACTTAAGCAAAGCGTTACTTAATTTATTTGAATGTAATGTTTTTATAACTTTATTTTCCCATTACTTCACTTTATTAAAAGACGAAGAAATATCATAATTTCATTCTTTACAAATTGTACGAATAAATCTTTATTAGCATCACGAACAACTTGGGTCGCTAAAATATTTTAGCGACGAGAAATAAAAAAGTTAAGAAACCACTCTCCTATGATTTAAGAAAAATATGAGTCACGTCTCTGTTGAGGCACAGAGGTAATTATAAAAGATGAGTTCCAGCATTAGTTAATTTAGTTTATAAACAATAAAGAACATTTTATAAATTCTTCCACAAACGCCATTGCGTCTCATTTGCGACCGTTACTTCTGCGAGCGAAATTTAAACTTTAAAAGTTGTTAATGACATCTGTTTCTTTGTTTAAATCGTGGGACGTCCGTTATCAGCTTTAAAATGAAACAAGTTTTTAACGGAAAATATAATGATAACGTAATATATGTAGGTACTACTCAATACTACCTCCTTAAATGGTATATTTTATTCACATTTTACATTTTTTTTTACAGAGTGTCATTAAAGAGGGTGTAATCATAAACTCTTATGAGTTTTACCATGCAACCTGCGTCGTCGACTTACATTGGTAGTGAAAATAATAATAACTATAGGACAACTACTCGTATAGTAGAACAACTATAGTACTCATGTGGCTGAGTTATGGAAAGGAGCAAACAATATGTTGCCGAATTATTTGAACCTTAGTATAACATTCATATATACAATCTTTTCAATAAAATCAATCAGTTGCACGAATAATATGTGTCAAATAGACCAACAAACTCTGCGTTGTGTGAAAAGTCACACGTAATCCGAATAAAAGCGAGACACTTTTTGTGGAATGGAACAATCTAGATATTTCAAGCCCCGCGACTGTACGATTGATACCTATATTTCTAGATCCAAGAGAAATGTTCCTTTCTGCTTTGACGGATTTTTAGCTATACCAAAAGTACTGATATCGAAATCTCTTAAAATATGAAATGTGGAAACAGGCGTGAATCATAGTCAAAGATGATGATACAGACATTTGTTTTGTGTTGTTTATTCCAATACCACTATTAAATCATCCTTGCTCTTATTCTCAGAAATATTTCTAAACCTATAGTGTTCAATAAATATTTGCTTACTATATAATTTATTCAAATGTGTATTTCTTTTATCATAATATACTTTTTACTTTTACCATACTATAGTGTTAAAATATGTTTTGCTGTAAACTTACTTCCACTGTTGAATAAAACGAGATAAGGACAATTCGAGACTTTATTATTTGTTTGATGGTAGGACATATATTATATTGGTGGAATGTACTCAGCTCGCCCAGGGAAGTAACACCGCCACACCCACAGATCATCATATGTAACACACATCACAGTAATATTCTGACGGTACCAGGTTGTAGGTAGTAGTGACTAAACTGATGCCTGCCGGTATCTTAGTTTCGTCGTATAAAAATTTCTCCTGAATAGGACTACGGATCACAAATGCTGTTAAAATTTCTACCTTGAAAGTAACGGTTGTTGTTCTATAGTGTTCCTGCTTAAAAGGCATAAGCAAACATGATGACTCCGCAGGCGTTTAAATGTAGGTTTAACGGTTACAAGACATCTATATCGGATCTCCGATGATCGTTCCTTATTTTAGAGAGGATTAGGATCTCCGAAAATATATCTTCTAATATATGTTCTAATTCATCATTTCAAAATAGCTTATGACATGTAGTAATGTCTTTATTAATATGATACATTTCTACGTACTAATACATTTTTTTTCTTGTAGGGGTAATGTACGGTTACAAGGGCCTCGTTCTGATCTTCGGGCTGTTCCTCGCATACGAAACGAGATCAGTGAAGGTGCGGCAGATCAACGACTCTCGATACGTCGGCATGAGCATTTACAACGTGGTGGTCCTCTGCCTGATCACCGCGCCCGTCACCTTCGTCATCGCCAGCCAACAGGACGCTGCCTTCGCCTTTGTTTCCTTGGCCATTGTGTTCTGCTGCTTCCTCAGCATGGCACTTATATTTGTTCCCAAGGTAAGTATATTTTACTTCTTCTTTTGATTGACCCCAGAGTACAACTTACCCATTTTACTGATCTCATAATAATAAATATTTGTATACCCACCATTGTATTATGAACTTTAATAGACAGTAATTACAAAACAATACTCAAAGTGCTGTATTTCTAATTAATCACATGACATTTAAATACTACATCTGCCAGAACTCTTAGTATGAGCATGTGACACATGTACGATCTCAAAGAGCATTTGGCGTTAGTTTGTTTTGTAATAAAAATGGAAACGTTAACTCATGGACTTTGTCTTATTATCGCTACGAAAAGTATCAAGTACTTTGTGTGATGGAGTGATAAGTTTCGAGAGCGCATCGTAAATAAACAGGTAGAATTATTTGAAAACAGGAAATTCAATGTACGGAAGTCTACGTGTTTTGAAACTTTCTATTTACAACTGTTCGCACCGAGCGTGCTATCATAAATTCTTGGGGAGAGTTCTTGTTGTTCGCACCCTGTGTGCTCAATTTACCATATTAACTGCCATTTGAGTGCAACCAAAAAGGAGCTTACTACTCATCTATTTATGACCCAATCCTTCAATTTGGAACGTTGCCAGTTAGATTGCTAATCGCAATGATTAAAACCAAAATTCAACCACATGCTGTGGAGAAAAAATTGCTTTAAATTCCAGTAAATAACCAGATCGATGATGAATTTTTATTGTTTTATGAAAAGATAACATATATATATACATATATATACAAGTGTGTGTGTGTGTGTGTATCTATTATTATATATGTATGTGTGAAATATTTGGTACTCGGTGTTCTCCGCCTACGCCATAAAGGACCTCACTTAAGGTTCTAAGTACATAGGTATGTAAACACGTTGTTAATTTGCACGTGCTTACTTTTTTTATATATGTACTCGTATTTCCACAGTGTAACATAATATCGCCAATTAGTAAGTAACTCGTCAAAAAACATACCCACGTGAATAAAAGACCAACATTTAATAGGGCCGAGAGTAACCTAATCCCTAATACAAAGCAACCGGATCGCAAACAGAATTAATGTTTTGGCAACATTGCTCTATTTGATAACAAACTACGAGCACATTAATTCAAGCGAGCCACAAGTCTCGTCGGATTCATACAATATCGGTTACACTAGCCGATGAATAACAGATAAGGGCATTATATTTCTTCATCCTCTATGCCTGTGTCCTTTTGTTTCAAAATGTTTCGCAATATGGGTTAGCGTGATACGTTTCTCTGTACCGCTATCCACAAATTAGGAGGACAAAATGAGATTTTGTATAACGAGTATTGCATACAACTAATAAAATTTCTATAATAAAACTCTATAAAAATTTCGATAATAAATCTAATAAAACTCTATTTTTCGCCGAAATTTAAGTTGACAGGAAGAGTGTCACTTCTGAAACGAGAATTTTAGCTAAAATATCCTATCATATAATCCACAAGAATAGGACTTGGATTCGCTTGTTTAAATATATACAGACACATTCAGGAAATAAAGTGTACAAAAAATAGGAACTGTCAACTAACATTGCTAGAAAACTTCTATAAAATACTTACTAAATTCCCAACGCAATAATATATATATCTATAGTTTTTATTTATCGTCTAAAATCAGCAAAAAAAAGACAGAACGATTTAACATCTTATCACGTTATATGTTAATATTTATAACCAGCTGTGCCCGCGACTTCGTACCCTACCACCTGCCCACACGGGCCCGCATCGCGTTCAACTGTCGCGCTTCCAGCCTAAGCTGAACCCTATTTAATGTGATGATATGATGATTGATCATATAGATCTGAGCTTTATTTTTCTTGGTACGTATTAAGTGATGATTGACATAAATTGACATAACTTCTTTATTTGTTAACCGATTTAAATGAAAATAAAACACTATATGTTAGGTGAAGCCCATCACAATATAATCCTGGAAATTGCATTCAAACCGGATAAGCCGTTTCTGAGATTAGCGTGAACAAAGAACGATCCGTTACAGTTTTATTATATTTATAGATTTGGTTTTTCGAATTTAATATTTCCAGTGGTAACACGGACTCGGAATTTATGCCTGGTGTATGGTAATGGACGCACCAGCTGTTCCATTGCGGGATTACAATAGTGAGAGTGTAATAGTACGTTACACTCAACCTACCCCTTGGGAGATACTGGCATGATGTTGTGTTACGTTATAATAATTGCCTGGGAAAATAAATTTCCTGCCCGTGAATATATGTATACACCTTTCAAACGATATCGAGGTGAAACGGAATTATTCACGCAGCTTTCTCATTAAGTCCCTTGACATCACATTTGAGGCATTCAAAGCTAAGCTGCCAAGTGGAGCGTATCGATCGCTTCTACATTAGCGACCTTATCTTTTTTACTTATTTTGACTCGAAATGACTCACGAGCTGCCTTTTGACACTGGCTTGTGATGGCTTTAATGTTCAAACGCCCTGTGCATATTTGTACGTATGTTGTTTTACGAAAATTCCAACATTTTACACACAGTACCTTTTTCTTTCTATGGTTAGCGACAGGAATTTCTAAATTGAGTAAAATTATTTATATATGATATAAGGCACCTAATGTAATTTATCAGATGTTCGGTAATATGAATCAGAAGGCCGTGTACGAGACGATCCAAAATGTCATTAATGTACGAAGTGCCTAATGCAGCTAAAGGACTCTGAAACCAATGAAAGTAGGAGATTGCTTAAATCATCACCAACATTTTTATCGCTCCATTGATGGACGTGGGTTTCGGCTTGGATTGAGAAGGATTACTTGCATAGTCTGTCACACTAACAAAATGCGGGTTGGCAGTCTTATGTACCTACATGCCTTAGATAACATTGTTAAAAAAGATACGCCGGTTTCCTCGTAATGATTGCTCGAATGATCTTTGTAAATGTCATGTTATCATTATTTTCATGTTCTTAACAAATGATAGATTTTACATAATATTTGTACTTGAAAATACTAATAACAAGGATACTAAGGATCCGTTCATTGGTGCAGGTTAAAAACATTGTTTCATGTGCATAGACTGCGAAATAATATTTAAAAATTATTTGTATATTCTAATACCAGTGACAGCCTAGTCGTTTAGAATGTAGTCTCTCACTCCGGGCTCCTGGATTCAAATCCATGAAGCGCACCTCTTTACAACAATATGCGTTTTAAGATTAAATATAAAAGTAAATACTTACTATAACAGTAAAGGAAAACATCGCTAGGAAACCTGCACACCTTAAGAGCTTGAGAAAAAAAATCTGTAAGGTGTGTGAAGTCTGCCAACCCGCACTACCCAACGTGGCAGACTATGGCCTTATTCCTCTTATCCTGACAGGAAACCTCTATTCGAACAGTAGAATGATAAAAGGGTCGAAAAGGAATAATTCTAATTTCCGACAAAAAACAATCTATCTAATTTTACTCCTAACTGCTGAGAAAAAATATAGTATCAATTCAACAAAAAGATTTATGAAACTGTAGCACATTCAATGTTCGTGTAAGTAGAAGCCAAATAAACCGCAGTATATAAAGAAACCGCTAACGGCTGGCGTATATCAGTACAATGTAGGTCTCAGTGGCAGGGTCGGAAGGTCAAACTGGAGTATCGTAACATAAACCACATCTCAAACGTTAGGAGACAACATAAGCGAATGAACTGAAAAAACGGTTAACAATATTTTCAAAACATATGCCCATTTTGGTAGCAATTTAATTTCTTTTAATAGTGTTTATTGGGACATTAATCACCCAATATTCACCCATTACCCATTCATTTCACTCAAAGTGATATAACTATACGAATATACGGATAACAAGAACATTTCTGTATCTAATTGCCCAAAAATTATTTAATGAAAGATAATTTCAATTAAGCGCAATTAAATAGAGTGACTGAATAATTACACGCATAAAGGAATTAATTGAAGTTCGAAATAAATATATATGGCAATTTATTGAGCTCGTAAAATATAATTATGTTAAATTGAATTCCAATCAAGTCTAGCAAGTACACAGTAGGTACTTGCGCTGTCAATAACTTAATGACAGGTTCATTTTAAACGGTCCCCACAGAAAATGGGACGTCGTGCTGCTTAATAGTGTTAAATACGGAACTTGTTAACATTTCAGTGTTTATATTTCGCGTTAACATTATATATTTTAATGAGGTGTCGTAACAAAATAAACATTCATTCTATCGTACAAAAGTTGAGAGTCCCGTCATTCTGGTAGAATTTAAAGTTACTTTGTTATAAAAAACAACATTTTTGTTATATTTACATTAAGCGGTAACATGCGATATAGAAATTTGGTGGTAATTATTCAGAACAGTTTTTGATGGAAACTCTTATAGAAATTAAAACTTCGGAGGCGTTTACTGAAGTGTAAGTTAAAATTATTCGTTTCTTACCGTCTGCTAACTTGAACAGACGAATAACTAGCGAGGCACTTCCTTTCGGACACAACTAAGTGTAGTAATGATACTTTCAGTTGTAAAAAATAACCAGCAGGATAATTGAGCGAGCTAATTTCAAAACCATTTTATTATTATAATATCATCACGCCAAGTTCTTTACGAGATAGACAGAAAACTCTAAATACTAAACATCTCATACACACACGCTGGTTTCGGAGACTTCTGACTGTCCCCATCTGTCAATACCTGATCAGTTTGACAGGTACAATTTGTTCTGGTGTTGTATACTAAAATTTTAATACATTTACAGGTAATAGAAGTAATACGGCATCCGACGGAGCGGGCAGAAAGCGGACGTGGGTCGGGCTCCGGCTCCGCCCCTGCTGATGAGGAGCGCTATCGGGAACTCGTCAAGGAAAACGAAGAATTACAGAAACTCATTGCACAGGTACGATCTTTGAATACGATTTTATTATTATTTAAATAAATTTAAATAATATTAGTCTCAAGATTCAGATTTTGTTCGCGAGGTCTACTGTGCGAAAACTATCTGTATCATCATGAAGAACCCTTCTTACCCTTCACTTGGGTATCAATCTGTTCTTGGAATGAGAAAGTCCAAATTCTGTCCCGCTAGCCGAGTGTGGAATTACAGATTTGTTACACGTTTAACGATAACGTAATGGAGAGCTGCTGAGGAAACAGATTTCCCTTAAAATATTTTCCTTCGACATTACAGATCGTGTCACCTTAGAAACGCATACAAACTGATATTTGGTGCTGAGAATTTAAACTACAAGGCTATCACTGCTAATTTTATATCAAATGTATACCAAAATATTGTTCGATCACTGCTAATGCTTCCTATACATATTTCAATTATTAATATAATTGAAAAAATACATAAAAACTAAAATTATTATAAAAAGTTATTAATAATCAATCATCACGAAAATTATGATATATCCATTACCCATTTTTCGTTCTACTGTATACGTATCTACCCTCCGTATGGAAAGAAACAAGAGCATGTATACTAATATCAGAACTGATTCAATCGAAAGCCGGAAAGAAACGAAAAAAACTGATATATGGACGGGTGCTATGAATATTGATGCCGAAATTTTTTGTTTTCCCTTTTCGAAAAATACACTCAAAGTGGTACAAATCTGCATAGTCGTTTGTTGAAAATCCGCCAGCGTCGGCGCTGCCAACAGTGCAGGTGGTTATTTTCTTCTACTGCAACTTTTTTGATTTTCCATCAGCCATCAAAGGGTATTCCGCAATCTGTGCCCCTTTCAATAAGCCTGCACGATTTAAAACGTTTCAGCCGTCGACTGCCGTAGACATTCATGGCTCGCTCATGGAATGATATTTCTATGAACCACAGTTAATAATGCACATTAAACCTTTTTAAGGGGAATTTTAAATACCTATTTAATATCACACCTGGTTTTCCGTAATGGAGTAGGCAGAGGAATTTAATACTCCCACTATTCATCAGTTATACGTACCATGGTGTTGGGGTGAGCCTAGTACCACACAGGTACCTTTTATACCTTTAATTCAAGTTCCAAATTAAAATTACTTTACTAAAACTTAGTTTATAATCCTTGGCTGATAACATTCCAAGATGCATTTTGGTTGTCGTTTAGTGTACCACAAAAAATACTCGTTATTCTACTTTAGTCCCTGAAACCGTTCAAAAAATCTTTTTTATGACAATATTTTTTGTCTAGTGTTAATTTAGCTAATAATAAATGTATGTCAAAAGCCCTACGTCTGATTGGTAAATATCATTCTTCAGCGCAGTATAATAGCTATCCCATGTTTTTGTCGTATCACTTTTATGTAGTTCACTTTGCGTTGATAACATAACAGTATTTTGACCAACAATGGATTCCATATTTCTGTATGTCTTGTTAGTAGAAAATTGCTAGAGGCAAGTTTATTACTTTAAGTAAGCAACCTCAGCCTCTTTCGACATTTAGAAATTCTATTTTCAGGCTCTAACTCAGACCCAGTTGCAGTGCCCGATCACACACCGGGCTACAGCAATCTCTATTTAGTTAATGAGTTTTCTGGTAGAGACATGGCTAGGGGATTTAAAAGGACTCTTTATTTTCCTGATTTCATTATTTTTTATCATCTAAAATTATTACACATAACACTAAAAACCTGAATCAATGAACGAACAAAATAATATGTTAATAAACGAATGAATGAATGAATGGTTGATTGAACGAGTATATGAATGTATGATTGGTTTTATGAACAAATGAAAAAATAAGACCTTGGTATCAAAATCTTACACGGAGGAAACAATATCTCTCAATTTTCTTATACGTAGCTCCATGTTAATTAAAAAATCAAACGAAATTAATAAAATAATCTCCTCAAAAGAGGTCTTACCGTGTTCCCCTTCCCCGTTTCAGTTCGATGCCTTAAAAATGTGTCGTATTACTCAGACATGTGCGTTGTTCTTACAAATCAACGAGAAGTGAAGGGTGAGACTCGAACATGAACGTATTGGTGAACGAGAGAGGGACTTGATCAACTCGACTTACAATCGCTCAGTATATTTTCACAGAACAATCTCCTTAGCGGAGATAACGCCGGGTTTCCCGCGCTTACCCATTAGAACAATGTGGCATTACGCAGATAACATGTTGGCTTTCCTGTTATACAAGAATGCGAAAATAGAGGGTGAGATTTACGTAATTAGACACAAATCCCTATATACTCTATTAAAATAATTACTGAATGAGGAAAACTAATGATTTAAATCTATGTAAGCGTTTTTAAATAGTTATATGCCTAAAAGTTCCATTTCAGACAAGCTATGCCCGCGACTTTGAACACGTAGGTTTAACATCTCATAGATTTTATTTTTTATATGAAATCTTAAAAATTTCACTGAAATAAAAGTATAAAGTTACTCCTCGTAATATTAGCTATCTCTCAGTAAAATTTCCGTCAAAATCGTTTCAGCTGTTTCGTAGATAAGCCGGTACAAACATCCTAACAGACAGGTAGGCGAAAATGTTGAAAATAGGGTTTTTATATGTACCTACCGGATTTACTTTCACATGCATGTTCACTCATACAAAAGCTATTATTTTGTTATTATATTTAACGGATCGAAAACCTACTAGTTTTGACCTCTTAACCCGAGATATATGTACATACATATATTACATAGTTTTACACCTAAAAATACACAAAATGAAATATTTCTCTTCGCGTGGTCACTCGAGGGATCAATTAGACGTATCTTGTAAGTGTATACAAATAATAAATTTTCTTACTAAATCCAATTAAATTACTTAAGGGAAAATATTGTCTAAAATTATTTATTGATAATCGTGTCATCGTCTTCACTAGCCAGTCTCAGTCCACTGTTAGAAAAGCCACCGCTAATGAGCACCATCGTGTCCTAACCTTAACTTGCTTTATCCACCTTATAACCGCAGTAACTTCGTGCATACTACCCGGTTTTAGATAATTTTGTATGTAACGACAGTTTACATATATAAAATATGTAAATATAGTAGCCATGTCACTAATATTACTAACAGGATGATTTCTGCAATCATAATACCGATTAATACTAAGTAATATACAAACTGCGAAAGAGTGGGACTTCTGACGGCGTCCATTATTCCCGACTCGTATAACCTGGAATTATTCAAAAGAAGAGTGAATAAGCACTTTCAGATCAGATGGAATTGCAACTAAACGCGAGCCTATTCCTTCATTTAAAAAAATATGACAATACATAATATCTTATTAGGCAAACTAACAAAACATGGGCCTATTCGTAGTTGGGCACAATTATGTCCACAGATAGCAAAGAACACTTTTGACTGCTACGAGCTCATTTGCTATTCTTTTTAAAGAAAAAATGACATTCTGCATAATTATATCGCATTTCATTTTATATTATCTTTTACCGTTCTGAAGAAAGTTTCGATGAATGCGTAATGCGATGAGTTTTAAAAGTTAAGTTGAAATTAGGGAAGTCCTTTGATTCTACTTTCAATTGATATTAATTAGCGTTATCTGTAGCGGTCAGATGTTATTAGATACATACTTCTATAAACATTATTAAATATTAGTAAATTATTTGCCGTATGTCTTATTGTTATATGGCTTGATTAAAACAAAATATTCTAACTGGCTGCTTCGTTAATCGAGTGATTTCAAGCGCGTTAGTTTTAAGAGTCAGGTACTATTGGCTTTTCTAACTTATATGTTTTAGTAAAAATGTCTAGTAGTGATTCGGTGGAGGGATCTATGCCCAGTGTAGGACAATAACCTCACCACCTTTGTCATAGAGTAGCGTAAATGTAACTGGTCCAAACTTTTTAATTTCGGAGATTATAGGCGTGATGCTACGTTATGCTAACAGGTTTGTCTTTTCCCACAGTTCAAGCAATCTGTATTTCAATTAAAATATCTTGGCTGTTTTCATACGAATGCGTAATAGGAAGATAAGCAGAGCGACTTTCTCGTTTTTAAATTTCAGTTTTAGATTACACTCCTTGAAATATTTTTATGTAACTAACTAGCTTATCAGCTTAAGCAGTGATAGCCTAGTGGTTAAGAATTCAGCCCCTAACTCCGGGGGTGCCGGGTTCAAACCCATGGCGCGCACCTCTTTACAAAAGTGCGTTTTAAATTTAAATATCACTTGC